>JAYJMB010004032.1:0-49268 GCA_036873735.1 Pouteria campechiana | reverse complement strand
TTTATTTCACATATATTCCTATTACCTGATCTGGAGATGCAAGACTACTGCTAGGGTCTGCAAATTCAGCAACAAGTTCATCTGCAACCTGAAAATGCCTAAAGAGGTCAGTATAAGATGCAAAATTATTTCCCCATCTTTGTAACATCTTAATATTTGTGTGAATCAATCTATGTGATATTCATATTTTGCAAATGATTTTATATATTTTTAGATGGTGTAATCTATATAGGTCTTTGATTAAAACGATTTTTAGTCTTTTAGGGATAATGCTAAGGTTAATGATTGACTCGGCTTTCATGAAAACATCATAGTGGGCCCACAACAAAAAGGTGCCACTGAGAGTTCAGTGAAGTCCACCTCACTGAATTACAAACCATTTTTGAAATCCTCAAAATCAATTCCAAATGTAATTAATCAAAGAAAAAGAGATGAAATAGGAAGCCATCTCACCTCATTGTACGTTGTCCTACCCTTGCTTTCGACTTTCTCACAGACTGATTAGAATAAAAAATAAAGTAGAAACATTCAATCAGTGATAAAAAGAAACCAATTTGACTGAGTTGTAAAAAATCTCAATAATTATTGGCTACTTTCCCAGGTGACCAAATGTGACCAAATGCCACTCAAATAATTATTCTCTAAAAAATCCAATCAATAATTTTGCCTCATGCAAGCCACGAGAAGGAAACAAGACAACAATTTATTTGCATTAGGACAACACAAAATAAAAGACAAATGCGCAGAAGCTGAAAAAAGGAGATGATTGGAGGTATCACACCTTTCATACTGAATTGCCGGAGTCCCCTGCCACCTTTATCAGCACCCACTGCCCGTGCAGCCCTTTTCTTCTTTTTCCCACTGCATAGAAGTTAACTCTTGGTTACTAACATGGAGAAAAGGAGAAGAAAAAGAAGAAAACAAAAGCAGTAACACAAAACACTAAACAACTTGATTAGCCAGTTCAAGTGAGCAGCTTAGTGCAGAATATAGTTTAAAGATGGCATGTTTTCATATTTTTCATCAAATCAGGAACATGACTAATCTCTAAAGCCCATGATTCATCTGCATGTAAGTCAACAGTGACACAAGGGAGATACTACTGTCATTTTTGTTATTTGTATTGATAAATATTGTCCTCAAAAGAAAAACCATATTTAGGGGATTTTGAAAGCCAAAGGGAAATAGAGCATTTAATGACTGAAGCAAGCAAATCTCATAAAACCATCCTACATCATCACCAATAAAATGAAAGTTCTCAGGTGTTCCTCAAATAATGAGATCACAGAGGCGAGATGATTGTTTGTTATGTGTTTCATGCAAAGAGCACCAAACGAATGGCTCAGTACAAAACATGAAACTTCATGAGTAAAAATCTCTGTGGTTTAACAATCAGAAACAATAGGAAACCCACAATTGTCATCCTCACATGCAAGGTATAAAAATCCTCTTATTAATCAGTACTCAAAACTCATAGTGGCATAAACATTGTTTTTTGAACATGGAAATGAGCATTGATGCCAAAAACAGATGTAGATGGTTGAAAAATGACTTTTGCTGGTCCAATTTGCACGAGGACCCATATCAAAGTACCCATTAGTGTTAAACGAACTGTACCAGACTGGCTGGTTCGACTAGTCCGACTGGGAGCCAGTCCCCTAACTGGTCCAATCTGGCCCAGCTTATGGTCCAAACTCCAAACAAAAAACCACTTTTGAAACAGTAGGCCCATTGGATCGGTTCAACCAAGTCACTAGCTCACCATGAAAAAAAAAAAAAAAGGAAAGAAGAAGAAGAGACTGGACTGATCAAAATGCTTTCCACAAGTTCTTGAAACGGACTGGAAATTTCAAATCTTGAGTAATTCCTGAAACTCAAAAAAATGACCAAAAGAGTCTGAAATCTGTGGATGCAACTTAAAAAGGAAACTATAACATGAATAGAATAGAACCAACGATGTGTGAATTAGCAAATTTTTGCCATAAAAGAAGTATGTAGAAGATGGATGATAGTAACCATAAAGACCAGGAAAAGCACAAAGCCTCAAACCAAAGGATTTCCAGTAGGATTTAGTGTGTGAATTAGCAAAGAAATAGGATGTCTGAGTTCAATAAATCAGGAAAATTTTTG
Source organism: Pouteria campechiana (assembly GCA_036873735.1). Classification (NCBI taxonomy): domain Eukaryota; kingdom Viridiplantae; phylum Streptophyta; class Magnoliopsida; order Ericales; family Sapotaceae; genus Pouteria; species Pouteria campechiana. Next base: position 47,138 of record JAYJMB010004032.1, on the reverse strand, counting down.
CATTTCAAAAAAAAAAAAAGAATGAGAAAGAGAAAACTTTTTCCTTGGAACAGTTCCATAAAAATCAATGAACTGGCGCATGAACTGGTGCTGCATGAAAGACAGGACACTCATTGCCAATCCCTACGCATATCTTTTCCAAACAAGCCATGCAAAAGCCAAAACTCATGCCAACCCCAGTATGTAATATTTACAGTTTCTAACATGTTTGATCATTCCTAACTTCAATGAAATATAGCACACCAAAAAGATCAAAGAGTATGCAAGAATCATACAATTCATCAGATGGGGCATGTTTTCATACCTTGGCTGAAAAATACATGTCCATGCCATCTAGGCCATGTGATTGATAAGAATGGTAAATTAGGGAATAATGACCAACATACTTTCTTGTAAGAGACAAACAGAGGAACATGGAAGGAATGACTGAAAAAGGCCAACTTCAGAGGCAAAGCACATTAAGTAAAGCTCAACGTGATGACTAATGTCCCAGATTTACATGAATGACTAGTTAGAAATAATATTTTGGATTGCTTCCCAGTGCATGAACTGCTTAGCACTTTTCAAAAAAGACAATTTCATCAACTTTCCATCCAAACCAAAAGGAATAATTGCATTAAATGTGATCATGACCTCTTTTTCAAACCACTACAACAATTCCCACCTCCAAAATCATATGAAGCTCAATAGTGTTTTTGCTAAAGAAAAGAGACACCCAACATCAATGCTGTTCCCAAAACACCTTCAAGATCGAGTGATCCACACGCATAGCAAATTAAAATTCTAAAAGTCGGTCCCACCACACAAAATTGGAAGAAATTATACAAGAAGATGACAAAACAATTCACCTAATGGTCCCTTGCGAGCCAGTATCATCGCCCTGAGTGTCCAAGTGATTCATTCTGACAAAAGTATTCTCGCTAGCTGGTGTCATGATCGCCTGCTCACTTCGGCTCGATGGAGACCCCGCACTTCCACTTGAAATTGATTGTCCGGAAAGTGTGGACATTCCCCAGGATCTAGTTGCTCCTTTTGAAAAACTAGATACGTTCTTTCCTGCGTCATCCTGATGACTTGTGCTCATTATCGTTCCTACAGCCAAGCCACAACAATCACAGAGATGAGCGATCAACATAGACCTCTTTTATCAGCATAAAAACACACGCATCATCTTATCTTACAATAGGATAATCTTGGGCGCCTCACCTAAGTAGCTGCCGTGACTACTTTCTCGAAGGAGGCGGGTGATTTTATGCAAACAATACATGCACCATCCATCAAACAAAAGACACCTCGATCATCCTCGATCTCAGAATTTGGAATATTCAACTAACCCTAAGCGGCGGCGCCCCATAAACACTATACCTCAGAACACCTAAAAATTCACTGAGCAGAGAGAGAGATCGGAGAAGTCACTAAGCGGCAAGCAGTGAAGAGGTTCAGGAAGAGAACGAGAACGAGTAAGATCGGTTGCAGTGAGGAAGAGTTTACCAGCTGTTTGATCAAACAAAGAACAGTCTCAGCGGGAGCCTAGGAAAGAAATTAATCAGCGTCGTCGTCGCATCTCAGCGTCAGCACCAGAATCGAAGAAGAAGACCTTCTAAAATCGGCTGGCGTCTCAGCTGAAGAGAATAAATCAAATTGGGGAAAAGGAAAAAGGAAAAGGAAATCAGAGAAGTCGGCGTCTCAGCCAGTCAACCCCTTGGGCTGTCGCCAATCGGCGCCGGAGAATGGAGCGGGTGGCGGGAGGCGGGGGTGAGAGAAATCCGTTTGGGGGCTTTAGGGCTGGCGGGAGAAATAAAGGGGGAAAATCAGAATTTTCTCATGGGCAGTCGGGTAGGGCTTGAATGCAAGTTGGGTCGGGTTGAACTCGAACCCGACTTCTTTACTCGCACGTTCTTTAAATTAATAAAGCATTTACCTACTGCCATTTACTTTAAATAATTTTATTTTTTTATTACTGTGTTTTTTTAAATCATCAGTTTTCATGTGTTCATCCAAAATGTTTATTATTTTGCTTTATTTTAAATTATTATTTTGTATATAAAAAAATACCTTTTTTTCCCTATATTTTGTTTTCTTTTCATAATGTTTGCCCAAATCTTTGATTCTTTTAGTTCAACTATATAAAAGTAAAATACACTTAAGGAAATAAACATGTTGTAGATAACAATACACCTTTATCTAAGTGTTATAAAATAAGAGGGATGTTATGAAAATATTTTGTTGAATTGCAATAAAGTATACATAAGTTTAAGAGTTTGCCTGGAAATTAAGAAATGGAGAGAAAATAAAGAAAACTTGGAATTAAAAGAGAAGGAAAAATTTGAGGGAATGGCATAAAGAATGTAAAATATAAATAAAACCAAAAAAAAATGCGGAAGTAAATAATAATGATTAGATATGTATATATATATGTAGTGAGAGATGGAAGATTTTTTAGTTATTTTCATCGTACAGGATCGCCGAACATTATCTGCCATTGTAGATGGACCGACCGAAGAAGGCCTGCACGATGATGCAATTCAACGCCTTGTGATTGCAGGCTGACCTCAGATTGAGAAGATTTTTTATTCGATATGCTAGTGGGTGCCATCATGGCTTCACGCGGGAAAGTTCCCCCAACCGTTTAAAATATTATAAAGTCCAAAATAAGATCAGTCATTCTGCATGGATACCGTGAGTTTTAACTAAATTGCACCTTGGTGCTGCATAGCTCTATTTCTTGCAAGCATGCAAACATATTCGTTTCATCTCTTATAAATACCCTTGATGGTAGAGTCCATAGAAAAGAGCGTTAAACTTGGTTTCAATCAATGAAAGTATTATTGAAAAAGTATAATTTTACAAAAAAAATAAAAATAATATAAATTTTAAATGAATAATTAGAAATGAAATGTAAATTCAAAATAGTTGTAATAAAACAAAAAATATATTTTTTATTTTATAAAAAAAACTTTTTGGAATTACAAGGTCATGTGCTAGTGGGAGGGTATTTCCATCAATGCATACTATATTTAATGCTATTTATTGATGTTAGGTTTTTTATGTCTCTCTTTTTTTCTTTTTTTCTTTTTTTCTTTTTTCAAAAGTAAGCTTGTGACATGTGAGATAAGATAAAGGTAGTTCATGTAAAAAGGCCTACTTTAATAGCTATATAATGAAACTTCGACTAAAATTTCAAATGAGTTTTAAAGTTGAGACAAATATGTGTGAGATATATTTAGTATATTTCTATGACATGTTTTCATGGTAGATTAATTATCTGCTAGTGAAAATTTTCCATGTAAATCATATATCTCTTATTATGTGGTTGATTATGCCTCTGATTGTATTTGTATAATGTCAAATATATGATTGTATTCCCATAATTGGTATCATAGACAATTGACTCAGTGATAATTTATGGATGAATTTTAACATTAGAAGTGTTTGTGAAAAATAAGCATGGGTACACTTAAGAAGACAAGGTTATACAATGACCAGTAAAATTTGATCAAAATTCAAGGTATTCATGCAAATTACCCAAATAAGATTGATGAGTAAATGACAATCTTAGTCAAATGATTTCAAAGCATTGATTATCTTCATCTCCTATATTTAATTATCGCTGAATCGATCAAGATAAGCATTATCATCATAACACGTGAAGGAGAGGAAGATAATTTAAAGCTGTTAAGAAGCTTTAGTATTTGTGGTTATCTAAAACTGTTAACTTGTTGGAGCCCCTGCTACAGTTTTATTTTACTTTTACTTTATTTAAGGCACATTTGGCCTAGCTGTCAATTTTCAACATTAAAAAAAGTAAATTTAAAAATATTTTTTTATATAAAAAGTGCTACAAGCAAATAAACTATTTAGGTCTTAGCTTGGTAATTTAAAAAATGCTCTTAGTGTTGTTTATATGTTTGGCTTAGAAACGCCCGAAAGTACTTTTCGGTATTAATATTACCAAAAATGACACAAAAGTACCACTCGATCTAACCTATATAGCAATAAAAATATTTTATATAAAATATATTTAGAAAAAATATATCTTTTTTGTAAATTTATTAATATAATAAATAATATTAAAAATATATTTCACATATCTTACATAATACATACAAATTTCATAAAATACATTATTATATATTCTGTAAAAAAATAATAATATAAATATTTTCATATGAAGATATATTATATAAATTTGTAATATTAAAAATAATTTAGAAAAAATATATCTTTGTTTTAAATTTATTAATATAATAAATAATATTAAAAATATATTTCACATATCTTACATAATACATACAAATTTCATAAAATACATTATTATATATTCTGTAAAAAAATACTAATATAAATATTTTCATATGAAGATATATTATATAAATTTGTAATATTAAAAATAATACCAAACAAGCCTTATTTATCTGTTTATTTCATATACACGGGTGGCTAAGCATGCCAGCTGCTCCTGGAATTGTCATCCTTGGCGTAGCACGGAGGCCTTCACCTATTAACCAGAGGATTTTAAAGGGTGTGTTTGGACGAGCGTAATAGTAGACACCTTTTATACATTCCGACTAAACTCACTGGTGCTAACAAACACGACCAACGTGTACTAATTATTATTATTTTTACTTTTTTAATCATTTGATTTATATATTCCTTACTTTTTAACCATTTACTCTTATTTTTCTTAATACATCTACCATTTAAGATATAAACCAAAATAAATAATACTCGACATATTATTTTATCTATATTATTATATATTTTTTATTATACTATATACTCTACTATACACACTAATGCATTCATCCACACACATACAAAATTCATACCTATAACTTTACAAGAATGAAATAAGGGTGTTTGGACAAAGAGAAATCCGAAATTTCATAAGAATAAAAAATTTTCATTAATAACATTTGTAATTTTTCTATAGTTATTTGTTTTTTTAATTTTATGTTATTTTTATTTACTTTATGGGTCAAGGTAGGCATTATTTCTCACCCATTTTGATGAAAATTCGGAAAATTTTAACAAAATGTTAAGATTGCACTAATAGTTTAAAAGATTAAGATCAAATCCTCACATCCCGTTTTACCACGAAATAGCCCCGACTCGCATTCGAATATGATTCGATGTGCGCGTGGCCTTTCCTCGTGGAAGGAAATGTGAACCGTGTGTAAATGGGCTCAATCAATTCCTCGAAAATGTCGATCTAGTACAATGACGTGTGTACCAGCCGCGCACCGTTAGGCCAGCCCAGGTCATACGTCTTTATGAAGTAGGACACCTCAGCTGCGTACCAGGCGGGAAGCGGATTGTCTGTAAGCCCGCGTAAAGAGTCGCTCTGAAAGGTGGACCACGCACAGTAGTTTTAAATCATCATATCCGTCCAAAAATTTTAAAATTAAATATACACTGTTCACAATAAAAATTATTTAAATTAGATTTTCATGTTTGCCCAAATAAAGAAATATGTGGAGAAGGGTGTTTTCACCTTTGAAATTATTTTATGGCTGTAGATTATTTATATTATGTTATATTCACAATATAAATAATTAAATATATATTTTCTGATTATATAAATGAATATTTAAATTATTTTAATACAAAAATTGGCTATATCGTGAATTTTAAAGTAAAATATTATTTTATATTCTTCTTCTTTATAAATAGCCCACAAGAATGTCTGATTTAGGTGATTTTCACTTCAAAGGTGTATATTGTATTTTACAATTTCTTGACGGGTGTGATGATTTAAAACTACCGTGCGCGCCCACTTTTCACCCTCGTTACGGAGTAACTCTGTAAACAGATCATCAGCTTTTAGGTACCGGCCAACGCGCACGTGCCACGTGGAACTCGTGGTGGGGGACTAAACGCGTCCGCGTCCAATCCGCGCCACCCCCTCCGAAGATTCGGGAGCACGGATATTCCGCGGTGTATTCGCAGTCGCGTCTTCGGAGAACCGCGGTGCGAATTTAAAGGGGCTGCTCGTCAAAAAGTGGGGTTGGTAATTTCAAATTCCGGTCCTTCTCTAAGAGCCCCACATCAAGTTGCAGGGAAGGCACGCCATTTTAGGAAAACGGAAAGCTATTTCGAGCTCGATTGCCAGGACTAGAAATTGAGGGCGGTTCGCCTCTTTCTTGGTCGATTCGAGGAGCCAGGGAGAGGTTTTGCCCATTTTTTTTTCGAGGAGTTGAGGTGTTTGCGAGGTGAGTTCTCGATCTTCGGCAGGTGTTTCTGGGGTTTCAGAAGGATTTTATAATTTGTTTCGTGATTTGGTTTGGCGATTATTGCAATGAGTTTTCTCCATTCTTGCTCTACCTTTTGAGTTCTCGATTTTGAGGGTGTTGGATGCGAGATTTTGATCCTGTGTTATATTCTAGGGTTTTATGATTATACATTCTTGCTATTGTTCGTGTTGGATTGGCGGGTTTGATTATTTTCTTTGACTGCTTTTAGGCAATCGATTTTCCCTTTACGGGAATGAAAATGAGAATTGTTTTCTTTCTCATTATCATACTTACCCGATTTGCTGGGATTTTGCGTCAATTTTCTGCATCTATCAAATTACCAGACTTCCGATTAGAAATCAGGTCAATCCACTCGCTGGTGAGCCGCAACGACGCCTGCCCATTGACTTCGATAAATAGGTGGAGTGGTATTTTTGGGGCATTCCCAACCATTTGCGAGGCCCATCGGCCTAATGATCTGATGCTGAACAAAATTCTCCTTTGTCCTTGTGCTTGCGACTGTTAAAGCTATCTTTTTGTTGGGCAGAATCATCAATACGGGAAGACGATTTACCCTGATTTTTGCTTGTGGCAGAATAAGAGTCCGAGTGGTTGCGGTGGGTGAGGCGCTTTTCATTGGTTTTGCTGACGCTGGTCAGGCTGTCAAGATAAGATCCTTGACGGCCTGACTACTTTCCTGAATGCCCTTCTAATTCCAATTACCTACAGCTTCTTCCCCCGTCTCCCTCGGGTAAGAATCCGCATTTCTTTCATTTTAGTTTACACAGCAATTTGCAAATCTAAATGTCAAGAATGCCAGCTTACTTATTTTTTGCTTTGTTTTATTTTCTTCCTTTCTTGTGGGAGATGATAGGAAACGGGATTGGAAATATGAGCTTTGCTTTCAAAGCATGCTCATGCACATGAAATTACACATTTTAGCATGACACACGCTGTAGAATCTGATTAGGTGGGTCAAACTGCTCTATGGATTTAATGGAACTCAAGCTGTTTCCCTTCTTTGTGGGCCATCATAAAGAGGATGGCGAAAATATATCTATTTCTGGCCATCCAATTATTTATGTTCCGTGTGGTCTACCAGGAAAATTAAATGACATAATTTTTAGGCTAGCAGACATAAAAAAGTGAGCACCCCCTGGCAGAAATCATATCATGGGCGTGTTACAATGTCTAGAAGGCATCCTTGCTGGCGTGGTCTCAGGAAACTTCTATACACGTTTTTGTTCTGTTTTGATTTCAAAATTATGATAATGATCCAAGTCAACACCAGGCCACGGGAACCTGATTTGACTTTGTATTCCCACGTGGTACTTGTGTTCAACTCAATTTTCTTATCTTTCCATGCTAATTTAAGCAGTTTGAATGAAGCTTTCTTGGTTTCCCCTTGGGATTCAATTATCATTTTTTGATTTCAGGATTTCACATCTAATCATGTCTCTTTTATTCTATTTGATTACTCCCCAAATTGAATTGAAAATTTTGCCTAGTTTTTGATTTCAGGATTTTCAGGATTTCTCACACGAGAGTTGCTTGTTTGTGGCTTGAGAAAAAACAGATCTTTGCTGGGATGGGTTCTCTATCTGGATTCCTTCATCGACCTCTAACTGCAGTGGCTGCTGTTGCCGTGACCTTTGTGTCTGCGGACATCAGCAATACGCTACCACACCAAAAATCTTCAGACCCATCTTCATCAAAACCATCTTCGAATGCCTTTGCTTCTAATTCTGTAGACCAGGCAGGGTCATGGGTACCTCAGCTTTCTCTTTCTGATCTCACAAATCTGTCATTTGTTCCGAAGATTCCAGTATCTGTACCTAATTTGAATCTTCCCTGCACCCCAAACTATCAGCTTAACTCATTATCTGCTTCTGTTACAATGCCTCCTGTTCTTCTGTCCCTCTATCAATCCGCAAATTTAGCTAAACCTGCACAGAAAACGGAATTCACATCTTCCAAACCTTTGCCACCTTCAGACTTTCTGTACGGATGGCATTCACCAGATAAGGTTGCCTATACAGCTTCTGAGAATCCAGATTGTTCATCTGAAAAGTCCCGGACAGTGGTGGTTTTGCTTGGCTGGTTGGGAGCAAAGCAGAGGCATCTGAAGAGATATGCAGATTGGTATACTTCAAGAGGATTTCATGCTGTCACCTTCACCTTTCCAATGGCTGATATCATCAGTTACCAAGTTGTTGGTAAGGCTGAACAGGAGTTAGACTTGCTGGTGAATCACTTGGCAAGTTGGGTTGGAGAAGAACACGGAACGAACTTGGTTTTTCACACTTTCAGCAATACGGGCTGGTTAATGTGAGTTATCGTTCTCCCAAATTTTTATTTTGCTGCCTCTTTAGTCCTGTTTATATTTGCACATCGACAAACGCTTTTCTTTTTTGTACATTATATATATATTATCATTAAACTTGTAACTATGGAATTCTGTGAATATAGATATGGTGTCCTTCTAGAGAAGTTTCAGAAGAAGGAACCATCACTAGCAGGGCACATCAAAGGTTGCATTGTGGATTCGGCTCCTGTTGCTGCCCTAGACCCACAGGTGAAATAGTTATTAGAAATCTCTTTCATTACTCTTTGACATTATTAAAAAAAGCATGAGTGAATTACAAGTACATTTTCATCCTTGAAATATTTGCTTCCCATTATATTGAAGCATATCCTGTGCGTTAGATTCCTAATACAACTCTTAATGATTGATTTGCATGCTTCCTAGCCATCAAAATGCCTTCATCCTCACTCACGTTGCTCCATTTTCTGCAAAATAAAAAATAAACAAAGTAGAGACATGGTAATCCCATATTTCATTAGGAAGGCATTGCAACGATGCTCATTCCACCAGGTAGCTGGCTGATAGTCTTGGCTTTCTGCACAGATCTGTGACTGCTTTATCTCACATCTCACTTGAAAAGCTATAGCCCTTATTTCTCAGCATAAAATGCATTGCTACCAAACTTCAATGCCCTGAGTGCATCTCTCTCTCTCTCTCTCTCTCTCTCTCTTCCCTTTTTGTTTCAAGTTATTACCTGGTCGATGCTTGACGTGATCTTGTGAAAGAACAATGCATTTCAGCATTGATATACAAGTGTACAAAAGCATCAATTTATCACACAAATCCTGCACAATCTGCTGGGCGATTTGATGTGATATTGTTAAATAAATCTTATCAAATGATTTATTTTTACCATTCCAGTATTTAATTCTTGTAATCTTGTCTATATCTCTGTAGTTTGAATTTTAGTTCTGCAATTGCCTGTTCACTAGTTCTGAACTTAGAATTTGGTACATATTGCATATTAGGTCTGGGCGTGCGGTTTCTCTGCTGCATTTTTGAAAAAGCAGAGTATTGCGACAAAGGGATCACTGAATTCTGGTGATTTAGGGGCGGTGGTGGTGGCTGGAACGGAGACCACTGTTGAACCCAAACCTGCAGTGGCTGAAGCGGCATTGCTATTGGTTTTGGAAAAGTTCTTTGAGGTGTTCTTGAACCTTCCCCCTGTGAACAGGTAACAAAACTCATGATGAAGCAGATTGTTTGCCAGATGCTTGAGAATCCAGCTCACATATTCAAACTGAAATAGCTGATAGTATTCCGGACATTCAGTGGGGTTCTGATTTCCTCGAGTCATGAGGACTTGATGCATCTGACCTTGTCTATTTGTACCAATGGACCACTCCTGTATATCTTGAGTGATTCCATGATTTGGTGTTCCACGATATCAATCATGGATCATAGCACCATATCCATATGAGCGAGTGTCACTAATCCATGCCCTCAGATTCCAAGATTGAAACATCCTGTCTCTTTTTAGGGCTTGGAGATAAAGTTGAGAAAGCAGTTTAGCACCATCCTTTAGAGGAGGAAAACTTCTATGGATAAAATTTCCAATCGTGGAAAATTGCCTGGCCTTCTAGATCAGCAGTATGACACATGAGTCAACTCTATGAATAAACTGTGGCCCTCCATTTTATGTAATGGCACACCAGGATGCGCTAATTGCTCTTTAGTTCAAATTGGTGGTTCTCTACAATGTACTCTGCTTAGTTCTTCACTAGAGTTGGATGAGTAGCACTTGATCGTTTCAACTTTGATATCTAGGGTGTCATATCTTGTTTTTCTTTGGTTAGATGGATTGAATGGGAAGAGATTTCATTTACTGCCTCCACTGACATTCCATACCAATGGTTGGTCTCCAAATTGATACACAAATCTCACCGTATCTTGCTTCGGCCATGGCCCCATGTCTGTAGCAATGTTGACTATTCAAGGGATTTAATTCCTCAACGACTTTTCTGTTCATTGTTGTGTTGCATCAATGATTTGTTAACTGACCTATGACTTCTACTTTTGTTTCAACTATAGGAGGCTCTCAGATGTGTTGGGTCGATTGTCGGCAGAGCAACCAAAATGCCCACAGTTGTACATCTACAGCTCTGCTGACAGGGTTATCCCTGCAAAATCAGTTGAATCATTCATCGAGGACCAGCGGAAGGCGGGGCATGAAGTCAGGGCATGCAATTTTGTCTCATCACCACATGTTGATCATTTCCGTAACCATCCAGGCCTATACACCTCTCAGCTCACCTCATTTCTGGAGGAATGCGTACTCACTCCTTGCAAAGGTTGTCTAAAACCATAGGCAAACATCACCCATATTGATTCTTTTCATTGTTTCTGGCTGCCATTCAGCTTCTTTAACCGTGGCTTGAATTTTCTTTCTTACCATTCTTTTCCTTTCCAGGCTTGTGGATTAGATCGTAGTCATGGGAGGAATGATCTTACAAAGTGTAAAATAGTTTCTTTCTTTTTATTTTGTTAAACTTTCGTATGAAAATATAGAAGTAAAAATATGAAAGAATACACAGCCATTTTCCGTCTCTTTTTCTTTTGTTGCTGTTTATCATTGGTTACTTGAGTGCTTAGTCCCCCCCAGCCCAGACTGTTTCATGACTCAATTTCTGCCGCATGTGCGTATGTTATCATGATTCATCTTCCAGAAGATAAACAAACAAAGGCATCCAATTAGAAATTGTTAACGGCAGTTTTAGTTACTTTTTATCCCAAAAAATAGTTGAAGCCAGGGACCATACAGACATTTCATGTAATTATTTGAGTTGACATTTGTCATGTGACCTTTTTGCTTGGTTTTCGAATTATTGTATACTAGTTTAATGAATATAAAACAATAATTTCATACGATTGCTTGAAGTGAGATTCAAATAGAAATTAAAAAATTAGTAGAAACCGGATGTAAAATGAGATAACGAATCTTATTGGAAGGAATCTCCAGCTGGACGTTTGGAATTGGAAAAAAAAAAGAAAGAAACGAACTAGGGGACCCACCCACCCACCAACCAAAATTGGATGTTTTAACTGAAAAAGACAGAAACGTAAAAAGAAAGAACGAAACTGCGGACGTACTTAAAGCGCTGTTGAGTTGCCGGGGGCCGGGCCACGTTCTTCTCTACGAGGGAGGATTAGGAGGGGTCAGAGCCTGTTTTAACCTTTAATTTTCTTCAACAGCCGAAAAATGTTGGAATCGTCATCGATCTCTTTGCACATGGTGTAGATCAGGAAATCCTGCACCAGTCTTTTGCTAGAAATTTCACCAAGAAGCTGTCCCTGACAAGTGTTTAAGAGCGTGATTCTTGCTGCACACTGTTTGTTGGGCATTTGGGAGGAACTAACGTGCTGGAGTGAGATTGAAAATGAAAGCAAAAGGTAAATGTGGACTGCTAGCTACAACTGATGGACCACCCACCAAAAATAACACATCACAGGTTCACAACGATTTGGCAGTAGGTAGGCAATATCCGTCTACGTGATGATCTTGACCGTGGGATGCCAGAATATCAGATCTAGATCCTCCATCCGAGCTGCATGGCATGCTAGAATACCATGACGATGGTACGGATGTCCATGGACAGCGGAAAATCAAACTAAGAACCCTCGATCAAAAAAGATAATAATGACACAGAAAGATGAATTTCAAAAACTAAAATAAAACCAGCTTGCATGGCTTAAATATCATCAAATGATGGAATCTTTTAGGTAGAAAATAAATAAATAAATAAATAAATGTGATTGTCTTGTTAGTTTAAACGTTTTGGAAATGGACAGTTGGCCGAACAGAAGCGCCTGCCGATTAATACCGGGACAGACGCCAGAGCAGCAAAGGACTTGGATGACGTAATACTGTGCCAAGCATTTTGTGGGAGGGGAGAGATTCGGTTCTGGAAAGAGGAGAGAGATTAGGGTTTTTAATTTGCCCTAATCCTCTTCTAATTAGGGTTTTGGGCCCTCTTCGTCTACCCGTGGAATACTCTGCAGCAGGAGGAATGGGAGATTCAGGCAATTTCGAACTCTGCATCAACGACATCTTGACAGATGACGAGCTTCGTGCCATCCTCACCAAGCTGCAGGATGACAAGGAGAAGAACGGTTTCTCCCTCGTCTGTAAGCGGTGGCTCCACCTTCAGAGCACCGAGCGCAAGAAGCTCTGTGCCAGGGCAGGGCCTTTGATGCTTCGTCGCCTCGCCGCCCGCTTCTCCCGCGTTCTCGAATTGGACCTCTCCCAGTCGGCTTCCCGCTCCTTCCACCCTGGAGTCACCGACTCCGATCTCTCAGTCATAGCTGATGGATTTCGCTGCCTCCGCACCCTCAATCTCCAAAATTGCAGAAGTGAGTTTTTTTTTTTTTTTCCCACTTATGATTGCTAAATCTCTCTAGGAAATTTGGCAATGCATGTCTCCATGGATTTTCAGAATGTTGGAGTGTTTGTTGCGTTTCATTTTCTGATGTTATTCTTTTTTGAATTAGCTTGTTCTGCATATTTCATGTGAACTTCCCCCTCTTTTTCTTTGTTCCTCTTCTTTTTTACTAATTCGATTTAAATCTGCACAAATAGCTGATTGTAGAGCATATTGCCTATTTGGAGATCTATATCATGGCACCCATTAATGGGAGTGCTTGTCCCCCCTTTACGAAGTTGAGTTGAAACTGGTAGCAGGGAGCCTAATGGTATTGCATATTAATGAAAATTTATGTAGAAATGGAATGCCCTTCTGAAAAATGAATGCCAAATCTCTGAGGAGAGAAAACTGTTAGGGCTAGAAAAAAATGAAAAATAATGGGCATCCTCTTCATTCACCTGTCATTCTTCACATGACCGTCAGATCTGTAGCTGGGTCATGAAATCATGGTCCCCGTGCACCAGCTACTGTGCCTTATTAGCAGTTACTCATGCTAAAGAAAAAGAAGAAAAATTGACATCAGTGGCCTATCACTTAGAACCAGACTCCAAAGCAAATCATCACTTGTCTTGTTTGTTACTTTTTCAGGCCATTGAGCAAGCTAAGTTGTGAATTCTCTGCTAATTGTATGCTAGCTCTTTCATCTGCTATTTGTGTTTGCCTCTAGTTTTGGGTGGAAGACGTTAAAGATGGTGGACTTGAAATGAACCAAGTGAACTCATTTTGGCAAGTCTCCTGTCTTCATGAGTGGGGCTCTCATTTCATGACAATAGTTTGCCATGGTCAGCTATTGACATGGAGGATTTATAAATTGATAGTTTTTTCATTACTTTGGGCTGAAATAAATTTCGTAATTGAAAGGTTGAATTGGGTTAAAATTGACTTTCTAAGGAGCCCAACCTTTATTCTTAATTACTGCTGTATTCATTTGCATTTCTTCTTGCTATTTTCAGTTATATTGTTCTTTGCTGGCGTCTAATTCACTCGGGGATGATCATGTAAATTATTCCATGACATTATCATCTATACTTTAAACTGCATGCTCTGTTTTTCAGGTGTTACAGATGCTGGAATGATAGCCCTTGGCAATGGTCTTCCCTCTCTTCAGGCCTTGGATGTTTCCACCTGCAGAAAGCTAACAGACAAGGGCTTGGCGGCTGTTGCCAAAGGATGCAGTAGTCTGAAGAGCTTACATCTTGCTGGTTGCAGACTTGTCACAGATGGGCTGCTAAAGGCTCTATCCAAACATTGCCCCCATCTGGAGGAGCTGGGATTTCAAGGATGTGTTAACATTACTAGCTCTGGACTCTCAGCTCTTGTTGATGGTTGTCACCATATCAAGTTTCTGGATGTCAATAAATGCAACAAGATTAAAGATATTGGGGTGTCATCGATTGCTTCCTGCTGTTCTTCCTCACTAAGGACTCTAAAGTTGTTGGATTGCTATGACGTGGGGGATGAATCCATACTCTCCTTGGCAGATTCATGCAAGAATCTCGAGACCCTAATACTGGGTGGCTGCCGTTACATCTCTGATGAATCTATGAAAGTGCTTGCCGTTGCCTGTAGTGACAGTCTGAGGCACTTGAGGTTGGATTGGTGCTCAAACATCTCCAATGCTTCTGTTGTCTGCATTCTATCTAATTGTGTAAATCTTGACGCCCTTGACATTTCTTGCTGCCATGAGATAACTGACATGGCATTCCATGGATTAGAGAAAAGAGGCTCTGAGGCATGCTTGAGGTTGCTGAAGGCTAGTAACTGTCCGAAGGTAACAGTTTCAGGAATTGACCTGCTGTTGAAATTTTGCAAGTCCCTGCAATATCTCGATGTGTCATCTTGCCCAAATATTACAAAGGCAGGCTGTGAACAGGCAGGGTTGCAATTTCCTGAACACTGCAAAATAATTTTTACAGGAAGTTTACTGGAAAGGGGTCCATGGGTTGATGGATTCCTGTGAAATTAGAAGTTGCCGACTCTCTCTGCTTATGAGAGATCTGGTTTACTGCTGAAGATGGTTGGTCGTGCAACTATGGGTGAGTACTAGTCCCCAACGTGTCTGTAAAATGAATATTGTCTTTCCTGTATCTTGCCTATGTTCAGTTGATTTATTGATATAGAGTGCATTTTTATCCTTTGGCCATAGTACTTAGAAAGTATGGATAAAAGAGACCACATGCTAGTGTGACAATGAACTTGCAAGGTCATCTATCTCCTATTTTGAGTGTAATCCTAAACGTTTGTAATAGATGGCTAGGCAGAAGCTGATCTTTGCGACCTGAGAAATGGCATGAATTAGTAACACTGAAAAAGAACAGTTAACAAATAAGCATGTGAATCATAAAATTGGCCTTATAATCTCTTGACTTTTTACAATGACCATGGTATTTTCCAATTATACCTGGAAGGAAGCACATGAATCTTCCGTTCAAGTTGCCACTCGCCATGCTTTGAAGCATTTCATTTTGAGCTCCTTTGGTTAAGAAGAATGTTCAAGTCTTAAGGTAATTAGTTAGAATTGGACTTTTGTTAGGCATCATCATCATAAGCTATTTCCCAGTTAAGTAGGGTCAGCTGCATGAATCCTGTTGCGCAACTCCTCTCAATAGTTGGTTATTTCTTTTCAAAGGAGTTTTAAACATGACATTTTGGGCCTTCTTCTAGTTTCTCGAAGTGCCCAACATTTTACCTATAAAGCATAATCGATTTTATATCTCTTATAAAAATTTTCTTTTAATTTAAGTGGCACCGGGTGATCACGTAAAAATTCCGAACAAGATGCAATTTATTTCATTCAACTTGAATTCAGACAACGTGTTCGGTGGCATGGGATGCGAATTTTCTGGAATGTGTGGGCCTTATAAAGGTATAAACTATGAATTTTTTTTGACATGGAATATGTTAGAATTGTACTTGCGTTTAGTAGCTCAGACTACGAATTCTCTGGAGTTCTTTTTGGCTTTTGGGTCTATTTGCGGGAATAATAATCCAATGGCTCAACACACCAGGTACGATAATGAGAGAAAATGGAAATTTTAAAATGACCCTTTACTGCGTTTGGGGGGATCAAATTCTAGATGGCAAGATTTAATGAATCTCAAGGCGGCACACTGGCTGGGGTACAGGCGTAAGACTCAACCGTAAAGAGCAAGAAAAACTGGTCGCCCTTGCCTGCTGGGTATTGAGAAAAATATGTTGATAATCAGCAGTTCAGTTCCCCCGATCGACAGCAAAAACTTAGAAGCCAATCATCTCATTATGCCCAAAATAGCACGAATGACAATGACAAACAAAGGATTCTTCAAATTCAATTACCAGCAACATCTCCCTTCATTTGTTTTTCTTACCAAACCGCCCAATGACCTGAGAAAGCATAAGGCTTGCTTTTCCAGCATATGACATGCGCATCGGATGAAGATCGACAAATTTATTGGCACAAGGGAAGAAACCCCTTCAGTAATTATACGACTCACATCGTCTTGTTGGAACCCAACTAAACGTGCTCAGCCTTTTATCTATTGTATCTCCGTACATCTCCTTTTTATGCTTTCCTGAACACGACACGAAACGCTGTACCTTTGAAGCCCAGCAAGCGCTTCCCAGCTTCAGCAAAGATTCCAAGATCCCCGCATATCACCTTGCAGAAGTCGCAAACACCGGGACAGAACACAAGCTTATAGTAGTTGTTGTATTTCTCAATCTTAAACCAGTTACTGACAGTGCTCCTTCCAGGATTGCCAATCACCCCACCCGCCGTCACATACCGGCGTCCTGTAGCCTTATCGGATGACAACCTCCAAGCGGTCGAATGAACGCAGGAAGTTGAGGCCTAGAAGACGACGTTCATGTCCGTCGACAGCCTCACCACCTTGTCGCTTGGGTTCACTGGCCGGAAAGTCAGTGGGAGACCGTTGGCCACCTCGTATTTCTCTTGAGCTACGTTGAGAGGGCATGAGCCTCTTCGGGGTGCGAGGGTGAGGCCGCCGCCTCCCCCCCTTATGACTGGCAAGATGTAGTAATCCACGTTGGGTTGAAGATTTTTACCGTCAGTGTCTCGCACGGTTTGGCTGCTGCTTTATGGTGCCTCGATGGCCATCCATAGGAAGAGGAGATTGAGAAGGTTGGTATGAATTTCATTTTATTCACTTGGATGGGTGGAGTAAAACGTTGAGGAGAAGATATGGAACTGGGTTTGGATAAGAGAAAGTATTTATAGATGAGGAAACGTTTAGGGTTGAATAAAGGGTGTTTTCTGACTTTTCACTGGGTGGATAGATAATGTTGAGATTGTATTAGCCGCCCTTATATATATTGTGATTATTTTAAAAGTTCTACTTTTTTTTTTTATCATTTTCAATTATTATTGTTTTTACCTTTTTATAAGAAATTATTAGTTAAATATTACCATCCAAACGCACCCTTTAGTTCATGATTAGTTGGCAGAAGGAGAGCGTCAAGATTTTAGACGGCTTGTGTTATGATTAATGGGCATTTCTTTCTTGAATCTGAACTTTTTTCAATCCTTTCGTTTGTTCCATGTCAATTGCTCAATCAGAAATGAAATTACTGAAAATTTTCAGACGGCACATACATAATAGATGTTCTGGAACAGTTCAAATTTGCCTGCCGGTGTATCAGCCAGCACTTTCCGCCAGAGTACCAAAACAATTCTCGTCGACTATGAAAGTCAAGATGGATGGTTGGGCTTGAAAGCTAGGCAAAGCAGTCCGGTCTACCTTCGATTGTTGACTGAAGCACTCAGCAGCATGTTAACTGGAGAAATCCAGTGGTTGAATTGCCAATGATGAAACCTTCACAAGGAGGAAAAAAATGTCGCATCGCAGAAGAAACCCCACTTGCAAGACATTCTTAATCGATGCTAATCAGAAGTCCATTAGTTAGATGTACGCACGGTGCGGATTGTCGGACAATATGGATCTTGCACTCCTAACCGCAGAGAATATGGGCTTATTGGCCAGTAAACTATGTGCCCGATGGAGACTACGATTTCAGGTAGTCGGTCGTATGGGCGCTCTTAAAAGTTGACCTGTTTAGTTAAAAAATTGTCCTATCTCAAGAGGTTTGACAAATCGAAATATGGCTTGGTGCCATTCGATTAGAGTTGGGTCTTTTGATTTTGAGCCATCAGGTCAGACTTCGCCATAGATCTTTTTGGACTTTCATCATCTGATACGTCATCAGAGCCAGCAAGCTCTGAATTTCCCACAAATGTGGTTAACTTTGTTAGTGGGGATACATAATATGAAAATCTCACATGGATGGCAAAAACTCAAAAGACAATCATTTCATCTTATCCCTTAAAATAACACTTCAACTTAAGGATAACCATTTATTATTCATGATTAATTAGCAAGATGCATGCATATGCATGCCCTTCAAAATGGGAAGAATAACTAAATTTGTGTACTTCCAATTTCAAGCTTTCTTACTTGTTAGGTTGCTTTGAAGGCATGAAAATCAAATAGAAATTTGAATTCTTGCTTCAGAGTTCTCTAAAGTTCACTTCAAAGAAAAAAATCATTGCTTTGGAGTTCTCTGAAGTGAACTTCTAAGAAAAAATAGTTACTTTGGAGATTTTTGTTCTGCTTCGGAGTTCTTTAAAGTGAACTTCGGAGAAAAAATTGTTGCTTCGAAGATTTTGGTTCTATTTCAGAGTTCTTTGAAGTGAAATTTGGAGAAAAAATCATTGCTTCGGAGTTCTCTAAAGTGAACTTTGGAGAAAAAATCATTGCTTTGGAGTTCTCTGAAGTGAACTTTGGAGAAAAAATCTGCTTTGAAGTTTTTGATATTCCAGAGCAGTTTTAGTAAAATCATTATAACTTTTTCATATGAACTCAAAATTAAGTGATTTTATTAAGTTGGATAGATGATTTCAAAATCTACAACTTTCATGTTATTCACATTTTCTGATTCTGCTTGTATTTTGAGTCGTGGGCCCTCAAAGTACAACATTTTGTGTTGGTGAACTTTGGAGTAAAAATTTTGCTTTGGAGATTTTGGAGAGAGTATCACTGTTTTGATCACAATTTTCTCATACAAACTCAGAATTCTCCATTATTTTTGAATTGGATATATAATTTCATGAGCTACAACTTTTATGTTGATCACTTTGTATGAATCATTCATCTTTTATGAGTTATAAGCCTTCAAAGTGGCGCCTTCTGTTAAATGAAGTAGCAGACGAATGTAAAGCTCTATAGATAATTGCACTATTTTAGTCATAGATTTTTCATATTAATTCAAAATCATATAATTTTTATAGCATTGGAAAGATAAGAATAAATGATAAAACTTTCATGTTGAACAGAGTTTCCAAATATGCCTCCATCAGTCCTAGAAATTGCTTTAAAGTAACATCTTTTGTAATCTTTAGTTTTATTTTACATATCAATAAAACAAACTCTGTTAAGTGCAATATCCACTGAAAAATATTAAAAGAAGATCTTAAACATGTGAATTCAAATATAATATATTATGAGCTTATCATGCCTCATGCTATCCACATACAAATCCTATGATGAGAAGGAAATGAGTAGTTGCAACGTATCCCTGAATTTTTCAAACACCTTGCCCATGTTCCACGTTGTAGGAAATGTCATGTTTTGCCCAGATACCACTTGAATAATTGCCAAGTATCTTTGAATTTTTTAGTCTAGATACCATATGCTGACTTGACCAGGTTTTAAAAAAATATATAGAAAACTTCAACATTCCCCTACCATTTTCAAAATTTTAATAATTTCATCCAAGACAAAAAAATCTCATACATAATAAATGTGTCTTTTTGGACTTAAACCCTTACTTAGTAAAAATATATCAAGCTCTACCCAGGTGTAAAGTGGCCAAGCCTTTGAATTATCGACCTCATTTGGTAAATCGGACATACTTCACATATGGGATTTTAAATTTCATCAAGTATTCATGATACCGACATATTTTGGTCATGTGTTAGTATCCTAATTTCATGAGTACTTCAGAGTGAACACACATACTTTGGAAATAGAAGCGACCAAACTTCTAAGACTCATATAGGTGAATCTATTTAGAGTATCCTATGACTAAATACTCCAACTCAATGGTTTTAGATTCATTAAGAGTATAAAACACTCGACCTCATTTTCAATTATAGGATCCAAGTATTACCTGAGAGATGCTAATAAATAAACATAAATTGTGCTTACAATAACTAATTAACATACTTTGCTCATTGAACTCTTGACTTGGGTTATAAGCCTAAAGTTAAGTTTCTGTTATTAGGACTTAATTAATAGGTTTCAGTCTCATCCCTCTAGCCATTTTCAAGAACACATCTCTTGTAAGGCCTTTGGTAAGTGACTTTGTCAAATTTTGATTTGATCTAATAAAGTTAATGTTAACTACTCCATCTTAGAGTAATTGTCTTACATAGTTATGTCTCAATGCAATATATCTAGACTTACTATTATAAGTTTCATTATATACTTTCGACAAAGTTGCCTCGTTGTCACAATGCAAATAAATAAGAGACACTGGCTTAGGTCAAATTGGAATTTGAAGCAATAAATTTCTAAGCCGCTATGCCTCTTTTCCTGCTATAACTAAAGTAAAAAATTCTGATTCCATGGTAGAGCGAGTAATGCAGGTTTGCTTTTTAGAAACCCACGAAATAGCAAATCCCACAAGGATAAAAATTGAACCATTCATAGACATATATTCTAATTTATCAGAAATTCAGCTAACATCACTATATCATTTTTATACAATGGGTTCAACATTGAAATGCAATCTATAGTTTATAGATTTTTCAAATATTTCAATACTCTATAAATTGCATTCCAATACATATATCCTGGATTATGAGTAAACCTGCTAAGTACTATGATAGTATAAGCAATATCCAGTCTAATATAATATATAGCATCATTAAACTATCAATCACTTTAGCATACTCTAATTGTACTACTAATTTATCATTATTTTTACATAACTTAATACTCAGATTAAAAGGAGTAGAAACAGGACTAGCATCAAAATGATTGACCTTTTTAAGAATTTTTTCAATATAATGAGACTGAGTAAAAGAAAGTACATTACCATCCCTGATAATCTTAATGCCTAAAATGACATCTGATCTTCACATGTCTTTTATGTCAAAGCTAACAAAGAAGAATCTTTTAGTCTCTTCAATAATTTCAATGTTAGTACCAAAGATAAGTATGTTATCCACATATAAGCATATAATACACCTTTATTAGAAGAAAATTTACTATACACATTTGTCTAATTCATTGAGTTTAAAACATTTGAAAGTACAATAGAGTCAAATTTTTATGCCACTGCTTAAGAGCCTATTTTAAACCATATAACGATTTAATCAATTTACATACTTTATTTTCATGTTTAGACATAACAAAACCTTCAGGTTAGTCCATGGAGATTTCTTCTTTTGATTATCCATTTAGAAAGGCAATTTTTACATCCATTTGGTGAATTTCAAGATGATAAATTAATGCTAAAGTTATTAATAATCTAATGGTTGATATTCTAGCCACTGGAGAATAACTTTCCTTCTTTTTGTTTAAACATTTTAGCTACTAATCTAGCCTTAAATTTATCAATTGAATTGTCTATTTTTAATTTCTTTCTAAATATCCATTTACAACGTATAACTTTTGATCTAAGTGGTAGATTCACTAACTTCCATGTACCATTTTCCATCATTGAATCCATTTCATCTTGAATAGCTTCTTTCCAAAATGCAGCATCAAGAGATTTCATAGCCTCTTTATAGGTAAATGGATCTCCCTCTATATTAAAAACAATCACATGTTCTTTTTTTTTTATTTCTTTTGTTGATCCTTTTACTAAGAATAGATAGAAATTTGATCCAAATCTAAAGTTTCAGATCATTCCTAGGTCTTTTACTTCTTTTTAAATCCTCATTTTCAATTTCTATAGGTTGATCCAATGATTGAAGATTGACTCTTATAGATTGATCTAATTATTGAGAAAAAGAGTTATTATTTTGATTTATTTTGGGAATCGATCTATAAGTGTTCTAAAAAATTTTTGCATCTTTATGTGCAAAAATGGTATTTTGATGAATTGGACTATTAAGCTCTACTAACAAAAATCTATAGGCTTTATTATTTATAATATAACCTATAAATATGCATTCTATTCCTTTATTACCTAATTTTGGTCTTTTAGGATCAGGTAGTTTAACTAAGGCTTTTCACCCCCATACTTTTAAGTATTTTAGATTATGTGCCATATTTTTTAATAATTCATAAGGAGTAATTTTTATTTTCTTATGAGGAATTCTATTAAGAATATGACAAGCTGTTAAAAGAGCTTCTCCCTACCAACTTTTATTTAATCCCAAGTAGGGGTGTGCATGGGCTCGGGTTTAGCCCAAGCTTACCCGAATCAAACTTAAATTTTGGCTAGGGTTGGGCTGCGAAATCCTTTAAAAACTGGGTTGAGCCCGACCCAAACCCGACCAAGTGGTGGGTTTGGGTACCCGGACTAAACCCAAACTCGGTGTCCATTAAAAAAATAATGAAAACCTAAAAAGCTCTACCGTACCCCAACCGATGCCCATTTTGCCATGACCTTCTTTCCTAATCCCATTCTGCATGCCCTTTCTCTCCTGCAGCCCCACTCCCATTTTCACACCAAACACCTGAGTGGAGGCAACATCGGTGGATGACACACCTTTCCACTATTCTCTTTGGTCCTCATTTCTAATTTTTCTCTTCTTCTTTCTTTCCTAAATCGCAGGAGTGGAGGGCTGAGTGCATCATCACCGAACAACTATGATGACGATAAGGTCAGATAACCCACTAACCCATCTCTCCGCATCCCTTTCTTCTCTCCATCAATTTTATCCATCATCGTAGGACTGTTAACAGCTGACAACAAGGAAAGGAAACCCCCCCTCTCTCTGCATTGATTTTGTTTCCCATCTATAATGCCATAACGCCCTGCACCCACTGCACTAGCCTCTGTTGCCACCTGGATGATGCCTTTTACCCCTTTAATATTTAGATTTTCTTATGTTAAGAGAAGTAAAAAGTACATCAAGTTGTAGTTTTTGGTTCTTTTTCTTGAAAATTATAGTTGTCTTGAATAGCTGTATTGCAATTTACTTCTTTTCGATAGACAACCATCACATAGGGAGTAGTTGGCCATACTCTTATGGTGGAGGAGCTAGAACATAGGAAGGTCAATCAAGGGGTAATCACTCCAATATGTCTTTTAAATTTTTTTTATAATTATTGCATGCAATACAAGAAATGGGTCATGAACAGTTGATTGAATATGACTTTGTTCTTCCTTTTTCTTTCTTTCTTTGTCTTAGGTAAAGAATTGCATTTTGTTCTATTTATTGAACCCATTACTTGGTATCCTAAGCTATATTCATCTTGTTTGTTGTAGGTTAAAAAAGGTTGGTTGAAGAAGGTTAAGCATGAATGGACTCTCCTAGAGAAAGATCTGCCTGGTCAGTCCTTTTTTTTCTATCATGATGATCAAAATTCATATTGATGATGCTTTCGGTACATTGTTTAGCAAATTTTTAGATTCAAACATCCTCCTTTTTTAAAGAGGTTGAAATTTTTTATTTCTTAGACAAATAAATCTAAGGATTTTAAAATGTATTTTTTTTTTAAAATTAAAAAATAGCTCCAAATGATATTTTGAATTCTGGTCTAGTGCTTCTATTCAATTTTTCTTTTTGAAGGTTGCTAGGTTATTTTGATTGATAATTCAGATAAATCTCAACTTTTAATATAGCCCTAGAGCTTTTGTGACATTAGTTAGTGTTTTTCCCTTTAAATCGGTCATGTTTCTGATTGGTTTTATTGACTCAGCCAGAAGTAGTATCAAAATGAGTTATATCATCAAATTTGTAAATCACCAGGAGAGTTTCCTAATTGTTTCTTAAGCATTTAATTATTGGTCAAAATAGGCATACGAGGACTTTCATGTATGTTTGCATAAAAAGATAGATGATCTGCTTGTTTCATGCCATCTTATGTGCATGTGGAAGAATTTGGCTTCATTCTTCAGCATTGCTTAGGTTGCATGTGGGCCCTTTGGATAATTGCTTAGCATTTACTATTTACCTAATGGTGGTGCCCTCCTGAATTCTGAAATACTAACATTTTCTCTTTTCAATTAAAAAATAAAAACATATATATTGAGTTGCCTCTGAAAGCCACATATATCTAAGTTCTGGATTGACATTAAAAGTCTGTCAGTTGGGCCCCAATAACATAGGATTTTGCTAGAATGATATTCATTATATTAGTTATTGCTACCAGTAGTGGTTACCTGATTACTAATTATCCTTCTTTACCTAAACAAACACCATTTATGTTAGAGTCTATAAAGAAAGGATAGATCTAATGAGGCCAGTGATTGTGGGAGCCCTAGGAACTCCGTATCATGATGGGCTCTTCTTCTTTGATATCGTCTTGCCTTCTGATTAGCCCCATGAACCACTTGTAAGTGTATCGACTGTTTATTCTTATCCTGGGATTTTGTTGAATTGTTGTCTTACTCGAGCAAAGCTTTTCGGAACAGTAGCTATATACTATCCATCTTTGAGGAAAATATGATTGAAGTAAAAGTCATCATTTTATCATTATTTTGCCCCTTTCTTGTTTTAGGCTTCAAAAAGATTTATTCTTCTCTCCATTATAATGACTTGAAAAGCTTAATATTATGATTTGCTTGTGTTCAGAGAAGTGAAAAGTACATCAAGTTAAATAATGGTGAACATGTGATAGCCTCTCGGAAGGTATCATCTTGTCTTGTATGCTAATTTAGAAAAAGTAGTACTTCATCAGCAATAGTGTATGTTGGTGTGGCATGTATAGCTAGTGTAAGTATCCTATGTATTATTTTTTGGGTTTGGGGCATAGGCATTGTTCACGAGTAGTTAAAACAATAACCAGTCTGATGAGAATAGTTTTATATGTTGGGGTATTCTTGATTTTATTTTTATGAATTTGCAGTTTTTTCTATAGTTTCATATCATTGAAGCTACTTTTGTGAAATTTTTGATATGATATGTTTTTCTTGCTATATGTTCCTCTCGCCCATTCATTTATAGGAATGCCAAGTATAGTTTACTTGTTTTTTGTTTTCAAGTTTCTTAATTGAAGCTTGTTGCTACTCTTGATAGCTTTGGTCAATTTTCATAAATCATCTTAGAGCATTTCTATTCGTAAGTGTTTATATGATATTTCAATTTAGCAACATACATGAAGTATTTTCTTTAAATAAGCTTGTCATCAGTCAAATAGAAAAGGTTCTTGCAAACTTTTTTATTATATGGATCAATACGTTGTTGACAAAACTCAAATTTTTAATATTTTTTTTGCCCCAAAATTGCTAGTTTAACATCAAGAGTGCTTCAACAGTGTGTGTATTTAAAACCCAAACCTAAACTGAACCCATAAGGTTAGGGTAAGGGTTGAATAAAGGTTTTAAAAGTAGGGTAGGGGTTAGGATTTGACACATATTTTACACATAGGGTTAGGGTTGGATAGCCTTGAACCTGAACTGAACCCGGCCCATGCATACCCCTAATCCCGAGTTTGTCAACATGACATTTACTATTTTTACTAAATTTCTATTTTTTCTTTCTGCAGTTCCATTTTGTTGTGGAGTATAAGGGATTGTTGCTTAGTGAATTATTCTAAAATTTTCATAAAAGTTATTAAAGTCATTTGATAAATATTCACCACCTTTATCTGATTTAAAAGATTGAATAGTTTTTGCTGGTTGATTTTCTATCTTTGTTTTATAAGACTTAAATTTTTCTAGAGCTTTATCTTTATTTCTTAGCAGATACACATAAGTATATTTGCTATAATCATATATGAAGGTTATAAAGTATCTTTTTTCACCTCTAGTTAAAGTATTTTTCATGTCACGTATGTCTGAATGAATTAAATTTAGTAATCCTAAATTTCTTTCAACTCTTTGAAATGATTTCTTAGTTATCTTGATTTGCACGCAAACTTTACATTTATCTGAGAATTGATTGGGGCATTTGAGAATTAAACCTACTTTCATCATAGTGTCCATACTCCTAAAATTCACATGACCTAATCTATCATGCCATAAAGAAAAAGAGTCAATAATATAAGCAGAAAAACTAATTTTATTATTTACATTCATTCTGAATATGCCATCTACAATGTATCTTTTTTCAACAAATGTGCCCCCTTTTGATACAATAAATTGATCAGACTCAAATATCAACTTGAACCTATATTTATTAAGAAGACTATCAGAGATAAGATTTTTATGAATTTTTTGTACATGAAGTACGTTTGTGAGGGTGAAATTTTTGCCAGAAGTCAGCCTTAAGACAATCATTCTTGAGCCCACTACTTTGGCAGTAGATAAATTTTCCATGAAAGGAATATTTTTATTTATTTTATTTTCATAGGTTTTAAATTCACTTCTATTTTTGCAAACAAGCCTAGAGGCTCTAGAATCAAGTTACCAACTTTGGTCATCACCCAGAAAAAAACTCAAAAATCATAGCAACAAAGCTTTCTTCAGTCATATGTGCTCTAGGACTTTTTTATTGTTGGGTCTTGAATAAGAATTATACTTCCTTTTAAGAAGTCTACGTTCTTTATTCAAGTGAGTCCTTTATGCTTCTTAAATGAATTTTTATTGGTATTTAAGTTGAATCTTTTAGAAGATTTATTATTATTAACTATCACCTTTTCTGGGCTTTTCACCACACGAGCTTTAGAATAATCTTGCTCTTTTTTTCACTTAGTCTAGAAGCTTCTTCAATTCTAAGATTCAAAGCAAAATCATCTAAAGTCATTTTTTTCTTCATTTGCTTCAAATTCTTAAGGTAGTTATTCCAACTAGGAGGCAATTTTGTAATAATAGAATTAACTACAATAGACTCATCCATCTTGCTACCTTCATTTTCTAATTGATTGACAATATATTGAATCTAGTGAACTTGGTTAAGAATCAGTTTATTGTCTGTCATAGAATAATCTAGAAATTGACTTACCAAAAATTTCTTGGCATTGGCATATTCAGTATTGAATTTGCATTGAAGTGCATACCAAATTTATTTTGTTGTAGTCACATTTTGGTAGATGTTGAAGAGGGTATTTGAAAGTGAGTCAATGATGTGTCCTCTGCAGCTGTAGTTGTCAAGTTCCCACTTTATTCTTTTATGTCATTCTTGTAAAGTCTCATCCTCCCTTTTTTCAGGCTTTGAAATAGTGAGAACATAAACAACTCCAATTTGAGTGAAGTAAAGATGAAGTTGTTGCTGCCATCTTATGAATTTGGTGCCATTGTAACTGTTCAAATTTAGTATTTCAGGTTTTCATAAGTGAATTGTTAGATGATGAGTGGGTCATTGTATCTATGATAAATTAATTGCCTAAAGATTGTTAGGACAATAATAGAGAGAATAGAGGGGTAACAAAGAAAATAAATAAAATATAAATACAAATACCCAGTTTGCAAAAAACCCATTATAGAGTTGTTGTGCTTTAAGCAATTGCTACATTGCTATTTAGGGTATTTGTAGTTGCCCTTAGGATACAATTTGCAAACCTAAACACCACAGAGAAAAAACAGCTTCCCAGTCTGGTCACCAAACAACTTGATGCCAATGGTTTCACTTATTTGGATGAAATATGTAAGATTTTAGCTTTAAAGTGGATTGAACGTGGACTTGAAAGAGAAATCAGTTGAATGAGATGGGAATAGAAAAGGAAATTGAATGCACTTGCTAATCCATGACATAAAACTTATATAGCCAACGAATGCAAACTTCTGCCCGTTGGAACATTTGTTGTGGAAACTGTGAAGACCAGATCCAGTTTAGAAGTGCTTTTCTGCCTATTGGAATCATGCTCAACTGATGCCTCATACTATCCACATACACATCCTATGATGAGAAGGAAAGAAATAGCTGCCACGAATCCCAGAATTTTTCAAATACCCTGCCCATGTTCCACGTTGCGGAAAATGTCATGTTCTGCCTGAATACCACATGAATAGCTGCCACATATCTCTGAAAATTTTGTTTCGAATATCGTATGTTGACTTGACTAGGTTTAACACTCCAAGATCCCCACACACCACCTTGCAACATGGATAAATACTTGGACAATACACAAGCTTATACACGACCTTGTACTTCTCTATCTTCAACTAGCTCTTGATTGTTTTCTTACCTTCTCCTCCAGTCAAAACACCTACTATCACATACCACTGTCCTATTATTGCATTGACTCTTCCAAGCGTTCATCTCATGTATGGGACACATGTTTCATCATATGCGAAAAGCACATTTATGTCATTTGATTGGCTTACATTAACATCTTCGCCACTGTAATTGAATGACATGAAAGTGAGGGGGAGAGCATCCAATTACTTGGACTTCTTTTATACCACATTCGATCGACATAAGCCTTTTCAACTACTACATTTAGCCCACCACCTCCTACATCGGCCGCTGGTATGATGTAGTAGTTACTAATAACCATGAGCTCCTCACTACAAAGGTTAAGTATGCTGACTTCAGGGGTTGATTTTAATAATTAACAAAATTTGTTAATGATTTGAATTAAGCTAATAATATATTGCTAAGATTTTTATATTCAAAAGACGCTTCAGATATGATATAGATAAGTTCAAAAGAAGGTTCAATGGCTTCACAAAAAATTTCAGAACTTCAGAAGTGGAATCTAGAAGTTTTAGTGGGAGTATACTGAATTCAAAGGAAAGTCTCAGAACATTTAGAAGCTTTAGAGGAATATTTAGAAGAAGATAAAAAAGTTTTAGTGAGAAGAAGAAGCATTTAAGGCTTCAAAACATCTTCAGAGTATGTTCAGAGTGAAGCAAAAGCTTCAGGGTATGATCGGAAGGAAGCTAAAAGCTTTAAAGCATCTTTAGAAGATGCTTCAGATGTTTAACAAAAAGAAAAAGTAGTTATTAGGAATGTCAGTGCTTAAAGGAAACTTTAGAACATCTAAGACCAACTTCAGATGATTTGAAGAGCATTACTGGAATAAAGTTCAAACTGAGCCAAAGTTTAGAAGATCTAAAAAGATTTTCAGGAGCTTTAAAGTTATATGCAGCAATAGTAACTAACAAGCACTCAACCTTTAGAGGCTTTGAAATTTAACTTCAAATGGTTTGAAGCTGATTCATAAGGTAATTTGCATGAAGTGTTAAAAACATAACTTAAAATAATTGAAAAGTTGCCAAAAATTATAATTAATGGCTAGAATGGATTCACAATTATAAATAGAAGTTTTAATGAAGAAGAAATAGATTCTTGAGTGGATTAAACATGAATTAATCTTAAGAACTCAAGACTCCAGAGCGTTCATTCACTCCAATGTGTTGTCAAGTTCAAAGTGTTCAAAGCTTCGTTAATACCATCTTAGAGGAGAATGAAAGCACTGTGAGGTTCAAGGTTTTATATTTTGTATTTGAGCTTTAACTGTGTATACATTTAGGCTTGATTAGAGGCAGTTTATTTGTACACATTTGTATTTGAAAAGGGTAGTTGCTGGTTATATCTGAGTTATTGGTAAGCTTTGAAAACTAGTGTATGAGTTGTGGTGAACTCAGAGAAAAATCAACATTGTAAAAGTTGCTAGTGAGTTTGATAAAACCAGTTGTGTATGAGTTCTTGGTGATCTCGAAAAACCAAAGAAAATGTGATTTCACATGGTATAGTAGAACCTAAGGTTGATGAAGTCTTGAAGAGTGGAGTAAATGGCAAGGGGGCTCAAACCATTATAATCCTTATGTTCTTATTGTTTCTATACTTGTGTGCTTTCATTACTATCTATTTTCTGCACATACGCATCCCATCTATTTTTTCCATCATATTTGGATTTCTATTTAGCCATACAATCTGGTTTCATAGCGTAACAAGTGGTTTTAGAACATTTTGGGGCCAACAAAGTACAATGGTTAGATATGTTAGCTCCACGACACTATAGAAGAAGGGCAAGAAGATTGGTAGTAGCAGTAGAACAATTTTCATTTTTTACACTGATTGATGTATACACAAGCACAGAAAATTATGGAAAAGGAGATAGTCTAAGGTGGGAGTAGTGGGAATGTATATATGATCTAGTGTTGGCAATCCACTTGCATTTTGAGCATGTGTGATATATCCAAATGCAATATAGTAAGTAATTCAACAAGCTGACAACGATTGGGTGGGAAGGTTCCTAAGGAGGAACTTGGAAAGCATCACACGAGCCTTGTAAGATAATCAATTGTCTAAGATGAAAATCTTTTATAAAGTATATATCATCCATTTGTAAGCGATGTCATCCAATTTATATTTTGAGTACATGTGTTCCAAATTGAGTATTAAAAAAAAAAAAGCCTAGCCGAGTTGGTGGGAAGGTTCCTAAGAAGGTGCTTGGAAAGTATCACATTTGACTTGCAAATATTCAGGTGGAGTTCCAACACCCACCATTATCAGTTAGCAATTCATTCCTAAATTCCATTTTTTTCTTGAAAAGGTGTAAGTTGGCCTTTTTTGCTTTATTGCTTTGTTAATGTCCATTGATTAGTATTTTTAAAATTTAGTTTTAATGAAGTGTATTAAAGTGATGCAAATTAAGTAACATTTCTTCAATTAATGATGATAATGATGATAATTTTAAATGGTAAATTACAAACATAAGCCTAACTTTTGTTGATGTTACCTATTTGTCCCTTTAGTTTTGAAATTTTCATCAATATCTCTAAGTTTTACATTAGTTTTTAAACTACTCATAACATCAACGCTTGCAAGAAAATCTCCATTAAATTTTGATTGGAATAAAATCTACAAGCTCTCGTTCTACATCCACCTAGACCATGTGCATTGCGGGGAGAGGGGGGGGGGGTGCAAAGTGAGTTGCTAGCCTTCAACCAAACCAACAGAAGAAGGAAGAAAAAGAGTTTTTGAGGTAAGTAAATTTTATTTGGTTTTTACTCAATTTAATCCATTAAATAATTTTCTTTTGCATGTATTATACTAGTATGAGAATTTTAAATTTTTTATATGAAATCATTATTTAATTGATGAAATTTTATATCCATTGAAAATAGAAATTTTATTAGATTTCCATATCTTTGGAAGTTTTTAATATTGCATATACACCTTGAAATGAACATCTCACGATAAAGAACGAATCTTACAGTTTCGATTTAGGAAATATAGTATATATATTATTTTTATAAATGAAAAATAAAAAAGAAATCCTAACATTGTGAATAGTGAACATGAATAGTGCACATGAATAATGATTTAAATAGTGATTATCAATAGTAATTATAAATAGTGCATAGGGAACAGTAAATAGTATATGAATAGTATATAAACAGTGGGCTCCAATATTTTCAAAAATAAGAGCAAAAATGTAGAGATAGGTATGAGTGATTTGGTGATTTGGGATGATAACACGATGAAACAAGTAAACTAGTAGCAAGACAAGGATAATGTAAATTGTAAGCAAGCACTTATATTTTATTATTAAATTATTTTATTTTCATGTTGATTCTTTTAACATGATTTATGCCTTGAATTTGATTTGGGAATGGATTCCCTTATTTTGTGGATTGAGCTAGATTTATCGATTTAAGGTGTTTGAGGAAGTTAGCCCTAAGTGTTGTGCATGGTTTATGATTTCTCAACATGGCATTAAACATATGGGTTATGGCATGGCACGCATGGCACGTTGCATGAGTGTATGGATATGTGTGATAGACTCAGGCGACTCGGGTTGGAGTAGAGACTCCTCAAGGCTGGATTGAAATAGAGTACTTCTCGAGATATATGATTTGGTACCTGGTTCTAATTCCTATGATCAACTTGGAGTAGAATACTCCCAAGCATCTATTTTTTATTATAAGATTGTATGTGTGGATACATTAATATGTATGAGCATGATGTAAGCATGGTTATTTACGTGTGGGGCTGGTGATGAGACTATATGCATGAACATGATATCGATAAATGATTTTTATAATCCTTTATATGAAATGATTGAGCCGATTATGGTTTGGAAATGAATTTCTAAAACATGCGTTCTTACTGAGCCCACAACTCATGATTTGTTTTAAAAATATTTTCAGATGAAAAGAAGTAATAGGAATCAATAACACATGGAAATAAGTATGAAAAGAATAAGTCAAGCATGCCAAACTTGTATGTAATAGAAAGTGGAGCTGTTTATGGATGATAGCTAGCATCATGGTATGTAAATACGTGTTTATATGTAAAAGAAAGTTATATGTGTCCCCTTTATTACATCTTGTTCTTCTTAATCTCAACCTATGATCCCATGGCTAAAGATATAGGAATTGAGGATGACGAGTATATCTTTAAATAGTTTTCCTAAAATCAGGGCGTTACAATGGTCATACCTAACAATACAAAATTCATCTTACCTACAACTTTGAAAAACTAAGAATAATCTTCAATATCATTTGATTAGACTGTAAGATTCTCTAGGTTTGCCACTAGCCTTGATTTTACACAATAATGTAAAATTTACTCAAAAATCACCCTTGATTATACACAATAATGTAAAATTTGCTCAAAAACAAACCTTGATTATACGCAGCTATAATTGCCCAAATTAAATAAGTTATCTTTTAGAATGATGTGAAATGCATGACTATTGACTTTGACTTATTGACAATTTGACTATCAAATTGATCATTTGATGAAGACTGGACCATTGGAATTACTTTTAATAGTAGATTCCATAATCAAGTAGATGAACACTAACTATTTTGGCAAAATTGACTTACTAGTTTTTGACGGAATATAATAGGAAAGAATTTCCTTCTATTTTTAGCCTTGGATAAAAAAGCAACTAGTAGATTTCTTAATCTTTTAAAAGTGGGAACAATTCTCTCTCTTCCCTTTTTAAACATAATTGCTTATATGAGATTTCATGAAGAGGGAAAGGGGGAAGTCAGTACACATGTGTGGAGCTTTATCTAAAGCATTAAGGGAGTTGCAATCATTTTGCCTCCTTAGATCATCACAACCCGTAAATAGGATCTATGGTTGTGGAATGGACTAATTCCAGTTTACTATTGAGTATGTTAACTTAAATAAGGGGATTAATAGATGATGAATATATGAAATAAATAATTTATTTCATTTACATTCATGAAAAATATTGATATCTTTTGGTTTATAGGTGAGTGGGCCACTGCATGTGTAGGGATGCAAGTTTCATCCATTGTAGCTGTAACTAAAGATTTACTAGTGGAGGTTCCAAACATCCACAAGTGCACTATTCTGGAAAATTTCAGCCATGGAGATGTTGGAATGTTGGAGCCTAGGTTTGGCCTTGGGTTAGCCTAATGTAAAACCCAATAGCCAGGCTAATAGATCTGGCCAAACTAATATCTGAACAGCTTTATCAAGTCAAATCATTAGCAAGACATCCTTTGCCATATGGAATAACAATGACTCAAGTGCTAAGAAAGGCAAAGGTGGATTTATCATATGAAGTTTCAGAGAAGTTCAAAAATTCAATATAGTTGACAAAGTAACATTGAAAAGTATGAGAATATTCATATCATCAAGTGGTACGAGAGGGCCAAGATAACCAAAAAGGGTTAGAAGAGAAGAAGAAGAAGAAGAAGAAGAAGAAGAAGAAACAAGAAATGATGAACATGTGCAAACAGACACAACAGCAACAAAAGAAACAATAACAATGGAAAAATAATCAATGACAACAGTAGAACCTTTTCCATATCACAGTCCAATTCCATTTCCTTCGAGACCTACTAATTCACCTCCAATAACCTAACACATTCCACAAAGTCTTGAATCTCCACATCACAGTCCAATTCCATCTCCTTTCAAACCTACTCATTCACCTCCAACAACCCAACACATTCCAAAAAATCTTGAGAGCAGGCTCTTAAATATTTTATAATGTTACTGCAACCATGACTATTAGGATGGACCCATTAGATAAAAAGATGGACACCTTATTCTCTTTAATTGAATACATTAAAAATTAAAAAACCTCTCTCACCAGTTAAGACAGTTCACTCCTCACCAATTTCCCCATCTCCTTATTCAGTTCACTCCTCCCCTACTCCATCCTCGCCACATCACACACATCACAAATCTCCACTCACCACTTATCCCATTGCCACAGATCCTCCACAAGAATCTCCTCAGTCTAACTTTGTGTCCTCTATATCTAAGTTAACAATTTTCATAAGTAAAATTTTTAAATATCTAAAATTCATCTCTAAGAAACATTCATCTCAAGAAATTCTCTCTCCACCTCTACAATTCATTAATCATTTTACTTCATTCAAACTTGTTCAAACCTCAAAGTCCTCCCTTCCATCTCTAGTCACTTCTCAATCACCTCTCTCTTCTTCAAAAATCAGTCAACCAACATCATCAGATGTCATACCTTCCTCATTTAAAACCTATCAAATTTAGCATCCCAAACTCCCAAAACATACATCTTCAACTCCTAGAAATCCAAAATTAAAAATAACCTTAAAAGAAATTGAACATAGATAATTAATAAATCAAGTGGTTGCCTTCACTTTTCAATCACAAGATAGATTCTTCACTCTCTCTGATCTTCCTTTTCCAAAATTTGAAGATCGGAACTTTCTTGACAGTATAATAATAATTAAAGGTCTAATCAAAGCCTTCAAACCTAAACCACTTCCAATTGGTGATGAATTTATTGATAAGATACTAAATGAGTTCACCCAATCATAACCAAACACAAACCCCTCTGTTGAACCATCTCCTTCTATATAACACATCAACCCTCTTCTAGTTCTAAACCTCCTACAAGATTCAAAGTTATAGTGTCCAAGCCCTTAATAAGCAATATTCACAATGCTGCCTCTACATTTCTTCCTCCCAGATCAACCTCTATGACTTATGCTACCTTCAAATATCAAACAAATGCCAATACTATAACAATTCATCATGACAAGCCTCCTCCATATCCAGAGCTATTAGATGATAATTATTGGGTAGGCATCAAACTCACCCTCAATCCTGAAATAGCTCCAAATCGCTTCATGATGACTTATGCCCTTTATGAGAGATGAATGACTGCCAACAACGAGGCACATGCTTAAGGAATACCTCTTCCTCATTCAATATTGATGGATCCTGAATATATACAAAGAATCAAACTTGTCTATAGTATCCTAAAGGCTCTTAATGTGGAATTCCCATCCAAGCAATGGAGTCTCTTCAAAATCTTGCTCTGCATCATGATCATTGATGTATTCTGTCACATAATGTATAATTCTCAAATTAATAAAATTAATTTTCTTTTTTGATTCATATTTCTTGGTTATCATCACTTGTATGTTGCCCTTCTATTTTATGAGAACTATTCCTCACTTATGTTTCTTTTGATTTTGATAAAAACAGGGAGAAATATGGTAAAACTTGAGTGAAATTAGAAAAGTTTAGAGCAAAATATAGTATCTATTCAGGAGCAGCCACATGAGCTAAACCAATGTACCGAGTTAGGGGGAGTCATTACATTAATAGATTTTTGTGCTTAAGTATACAGTGACTTTACTTTTATGAATGATATTTCATTCAAATATTTTATCATTATGAAAAATGAGGGAAATGTTGAACCAAATGGTATATATGGTAAACAACCAAGTTTTGATGTTAAACAATAATACATGATCGAATATTTAAGGTACTAACATTTGTATTCCTAAGTATTGCAGAAATAAATATAAATGATATACAGGGAAGCAACTCAAATACAGTGGACAACATATATAGAGAATACATTAGTAAGCAAGATCCACTACATTGAAAGAAGACAAGAATGCTAAAAAAAGAATGACGCTGAAACTTTGAAAAGAAGCTACAAAGCATATCTGTAGCTATAACATTCAAGCCTCAATGAGTGATCGAATAAAACTTCTACAAATAATGTCAGTAACAGATAACACCTGCTTCAAACAGATTCAGACAAATGTTCTATAGATAAGTTAGATAAATTATTCATACATAACATCTGTCCGCAACACAAAGATGAATTTATATTGCAAGAGCAAAGATGCAATGAAGTTAAACTCAGACAAATGAAGAGTTAAAAAACAGAGTCAAATTAATCAAGTATTTGTCTCTTATATAAAGTTTATCTAAAATAGAAAAAGAATAAGGGACTCGTCTGCAATCTTCCACTAATGAAGTAGAAGATAACGTAGAAGTGGCATAGTGGTCATAGATAAAAAACTTAATTTGTTTGTTGTCTTCATCTACAAGTTCATCTACCACTTGCAACAGACAAACCAATAGAAGAACCGTTAAAAAGATAATATGTTTATGTCTTTACGATTCATCTATTACTTAAACTAATAGATGAACTGTTGGAAAGAGGATTTGTCTGCGCCTTGTCAATTTGTCTATTACTTATGATAGAAAAACCAACAGATAAACTATTTGAAAGACTTTGCCTACATCTTGCAAATTCATCAACAGTTCTCTACAAATAAATCAACAGACAAAGTCAATTTGTTGGCTATTAAGAAGCCTTGTCCGCGTTAACAAAAGTTGTCTATTACTTACAATAGACAAACCAATAAACAAAACTACTTTTTCTGGTGAAAGAAACTTCATTTGGTGAAAGCTTCTCCGCAATTCATCTGTCACTTATAATAGACAAATTAGAAGATGAAATCAAAGTGTTGCAACGATCTTGGGCAAATTTACAAAAATGAAACTGTCTATCATATGGATCTACTTAGAACTAATTTTTCTATTACTTATAAGAGACAAACTAGGACTTGATCAGACAAATTGAGCTTAGTTAAAGATGGAAAGAAATTTAAAGGAAAATAATCTTTGCTATAACAAAGATTGCAACTCTCAAATGTTGCGTCCCTTCAGGATTAATGAGAGTCTTTCCAAAAGAATAAAAGAGTTAGTCATGCAGAAAGTCTTCATCCAGTTCTTGCTAAAATAGAAAAGGCGTATTCTTCAAGAACGACACTATAAGCTTTCTAATTAGAACGAGTTTATCAAGAAGACAACTTTTCAATGAGAGAAAATTTAAAATGGTCTTCAACATTCAATGGAAGTCAACTACCTTCAACAGATAAAATTTTTTGAAGCAATATAAACGTAGTGTAATGTCAATAAAGAGGGTCGAAGAAGGTGAAATAAAGATAAAAAAGAGAAAAGAGCTTAAACGAGTAACCTCTCTCAACTAGACAAATGCTTCCTCCAAGATAATCAATCTCAATTACGTTGATAGATAATGAATCTTAAAGATCTATTTTAATTACATTTTTAGAGTATTGATATCTCATGTGCTTCAACGAGTAATAATTATATATGTGTTTAAACTCTATCAAATCAGTCTAGTAAAGGAGACAAAGTAATGTACAAAATGAGTATTGTTATTCAGCCATATGATTGATAGTGAGCTCAGGAAAACTACTATGTTTATGCTTTCGAGAGCTGAAATCTAAAAGAGTACCAGAAGAACTATGTTTATACCCCCTAGAGCTGGAATCCATAAGAATGTTGAGAATACTGATTACGCCCCATAGAGCTAGAATCTAGAAAAGTGTTGAGAGCATTATGTATTCTATTATAAGTGATAGTAGAACCCAAGGCAGAATATGTGTGCTCTTGGAAGAGTGGACGTAAAGACAGGTTGCCAGAACCACTATAAAAATTATCGTGTGTATTGTTTGCTTGTGTTACTTTGCATATTACTATCTTATCATTACATTTCATATATCATCACATACACAATTATCTGCCTGAAACAAAAATAGCTAAGGGAAGCTGAATCTAAATGTGAAGTAGACACTATAACTGGACGAACAATTATGAAAATAACATGTGTTAGAACACTATTTCTGCTTAGCACATTAATTTTTATTTAGTCATAATTTTTATATGTGCAATTCACCCCTCCCCTCTTGAGCTGTTTACTACATAAGACCAACAGGGAGCCTACTTGTCATACATTGGAAGGGAGTCTGATTGTTGTGCCTTGGAAGGGAGCCTCATTGTTATGCCTTGGAAGGGAACCTAACTACCACGTCTTGGAAAGGGGCCTTATTGTCATGTCTTAGAAAAAGAGCCTGACTACCATGTCTTGAAAAGGAGCTTGGCTGCCTTGTCTTGGACATTTTTGAAATTCTCACTTGTACCATTAGCTCATCCAAAACATTTTAATTAAAATATTTTTACTAATATGGATTATCAATATTTTTACAAATCCATTTAATTGCATGCATGTCTAGGTAGGTACCATGCAATTAACTTACAAAATAAATTTTGATGATACACCTTTTTGCACATGCATCCACTAAAAATGCATAACTTACTCGAATTGTAAGAATTTCTATGAACCCTTGTGCATGGACCCTATTGATTTCAATTGATTTCAAATATGTAATTGAAAATTTTCAATTACCAAAATATTGTCTTGAACACCAACAATACTCAAGCTATTAATATCCACCCTCTCCCATTTGCATAATCCGTGAAATCATCCTATCTGCACGGATGGATATTTCATACATGATGTTGCACAATCCGTGAAATCATCCTATCTACACGGATGAGTATTTCATACGTGGTGGCTTATTTACACCTTTAGCAACTACTTTATTTTCATAAGAGTTTTCACTTCAGGTATTTCAGCTCATGTAACTTAACAATTTTTGTATCCACGTAGATGGTAATCATGTAGGTGTTAGCTGTGCAATATTTCATTAAAGTTTTGGTCTCTAGAGTCAATTTGATGTGGTCATGCTATGGAAATTGATCCAACATCATTTTACTTTCTTCATTTTTCCAAGAATATCTCATGACCATGAGAACTCTGTCTCTAATTACATCATCTGTTTGAGTGGGACACTCAATTCCAACCGGTCATTTTTTTTCATTGAATTCAGAGAGCAATTTCAGCTTCTATGTTTCAGCAGCATCTATTTCATCAGCTAAAATGAGTCTTGATGATCTAACCGCGAACTGTTGCCTGGTACGTGGTTTGCTCTCGCATAAGATAACTTCAAGTGCATGGGTTTGACTACGCTGTCTGCCTGGCTGCGAGGGTGGGAGCAGCTTCTTTGGCGAGATGGGTTCAACGGCGACGGCATTTTCAACCGCACGGGATGACTATGCTGGCCCACCTGCACGGTTGCCAACATCTTACCTGCGCGGGTAATAGGCTAATAGCTGGGTTCTCAACAGCGCGTGTAAATCAGGTGCCCGGTGGATAAATCCCGTTGTAGTTGTAGCGGAAGGCTTGTTGTTGGTCGTTTCTGCACGGGATTATTAGTCCCTCGGCACGTCGGTATAGGCAAAAAACACCCTCAACTGCGCAGTTGCAGAATTGTTATACTTCCCTATTGAACGAGTAGTTGCACACCTCTTGACTGCACGTTTCCTTAGCTGCGTGGGGCTGAACTTCGACTGCAAGAGTTGGCCTCCACTCTGACGAACAGCTTGACTGCACGGTGGAGGCTCGCTTGGGCTGGTTTGCATCAAACTGCACGGTTTTACCTTTTTTCAGCTGGAGCCTCCGACTGCACGGGTAAAATGTTTATGTTTAGGACAAAAAAAATTTAACTGCTGAATAGCTCTCATCCACCTGCATAGTAAAGCTGGCTACAACTGCACGGGCGGAAGGCTTGTTGCAGGCCATGTTTTTTGAGCAGTTGGTCTTGGAGGACACGTCATCTTCTTAGCCGTCCAAGTGAAGAGGACGTCCACTTCTCGCCTTCTGTATTTTCAACGCCTCTCTAAATTTTTGCATCTTTAGGATCTGTGAGCAATCCTTGGGATTTCCAGATGACCACATAATTCTCTATCATCTTTTCCGAGCATTGCTCGCCACTGAATGGCAAAATCATCGTCGCTCTTACAAATTTCTCAGAAGGGCCTATCACATGAGTCGAATGGATTTGAACGACATAATAATCCTTTTACCTGACCGTCCGATTTGTGAGAATTTATTGCCACGATCTTTCCATCATGTGGCCCACAGAACGGACTGCTTGATTTTGGAAATTTGGTTCATTAATGAGATGGGCTTGATCTTACAATTGATTTGAATGAAGCCAAAACTTTAACAAGGATTTTACATGTCATGCTCAAAAACAGATTTTCTTTTATTTAATATTCCATCAGGTGAAATAGCTGAGGGCTCCATTTTAAGATTGGATATCGTCCAGATATTTCTAAGTCATGCAGCCAGAATGTAGAGATATTTGCTAATACTCCACAGCGAGGGCGAAAGGAAGTGATGGTCCAAAAATTTGATAATCCACTTTAGGTGGTTTTAGATAAGATGGAGAACCTTAGGCGATGATGGACGACGATGATAATTCCAAGGTTGATCCTGTTTCATAATAAGAACTCTCATATTGTGGCTGGCTGGTTGATCCGCTAAAAAAAAGTTAGTTAGAATAACTAAAATTAGGAACGAAAACAAATTTCATTGTTTAAAGTCCATGCGCATCATCTTCCAAGCAAAAAATACTCCTAAAAATCATTTAGCAATGGAGTTTTCGTTGCTAAAGGCAACAATCCACAACCAAAATGTTTATTACATGAAGCTTTTAACATCGAACCTACAATAACAAATCATAACAAAATTATTTTATTGCTAATAAGTTATAGTAAAGGAATTTAGATTGTTAATAACAAATCATTTTATTGCTAGAAATGATGTTTGTTGTAGTGATCATTGCACAATATAGTTCAATTCATAACTACAGGCTACAGCATTGAAATATAAGGCTTTTCAGATTCGCATAATTACTGCTCTGGTGTGAATTAGATGATGTCAGGATTTAGCGTCTCTCTCTGCCACTTTTTTCTTTGGTTTCTTGGGAGTTTCTATGCATGTGCATGCAAAACATTTCATTTTAACTTGGAGCCTGTAAATCGGTGGCATACTGATGATGCCCAGGTTGAAGTGGGTGTTAATCCGAAAATGATAATCTTTTCTGTTAAAGTTAATTAACTGACTTTTATCTACATAGATCATGCAAAAACAATTTTAGTGACATTCTTCCCATGTACTTATCAATAATTTTAATCTAACTTTTAAATCATTAGCATTAACCAATAATTTTAAGTTAACATCTAGGTCATACTATCACATTAAAAGCTCAGGCTTTTTATTTAGAGGTCAAAATTTATTTAAATCTATCTTCGATCCACGTCGTATCACCCACCCATTTCACCAAATGCGGCTCTCTCATATTCATGAAGTGCACATGCAAGGCATAAGACCTAACCCACGTGACATGTCAGCTACGAGCTTTCTGACTCATTATCATGTGCAACCCAACAACCCAATTGTTTTGAAAGTAATGGCGCAGAATGAAAAATGCATTCATCTTCTTCAAAGAACAGTATATTCTTACATTAACTGAATCCATCTAAATGCTGCAATGTGTGCTAATGCTGCAAGTGCTGCAAGATCCAAGCTGCCTGCCAGATAGTTTTAATGACATGAGCCACAAATTAGATACAAATCTATATCTTGGGCAACTGATTAGCCAACAGCCGGATATTCAACCAAGTGATATACAATTTGGACACTACATGTGGCGTGTTTGGATCTTGATGAGGTTCCTTAATACCATGGGCTTACAGAAACTGGAGGAGCTGTCCTCGGCTAGTCAAACCAAAATGAAAGGAGAAACACTGATTTTATGCCTCTTCGCTAAAACTATAGACATCACAAGAAAACCGCAGAAAATATGGATTTTCTATTTCTCATTTTTACATATTCCTTGATCTGTTCATTGAGGCTAGTACAGTGAAGATTGTGAAATGGTCCTCTGGAGATACTTGAAAGCCTTCTGATAATTGACAAAACCCATAAACCAAAACTCAAAATTGTCCACTGTAACTATGTGTATGTACTTTTGATTGGGCTTATGCGCATTTTCACTAGGGTCGGCTCTGTCTATCTTTCTCAATGGAACGGACACCTGCAAACACCACAAACGATTCGTTAAGATATGATTGTGTAATCCCAAAAATCTTACAATCTAAAGCATACAGCCCGACGGGGTTGCTTGTGTTGCTAGAACAGAAATTGGAATATATATTACATCAAATCAGCTTTTCTTCTTCTTATTCGACGTCAGAAAATGGTAGTAATTTCATTTTAATATTGCTATATATCGAAGTTTAGAGCAAATACTTGGTCATGTCTCTTTATACTACTAAAAATATGATTAGAAATGCTGGCTTTATTTTAGGTTTATACCCAATTTCATGAACAATGGTAAAAAACATGCAGATGGTATACTAGGAAAACTTATGATTTTCCTTAAAAACGCAGTTCTGTATTCCCGTGTTCTTGATTCCAACTGACCTTGTAAAGTGCTCTAATTAATCTTCCGTTAGGACAAGTGAACGTGAGCGATCTTTCACTGCAAAACGCAATCTTCTCACTGGAGATAAACAGCAACCCTGCAATAGGACCAGCTGTGGTATACAGGTAGCACTGGCAGGCCTTGAGCAACTTCTCTCCTTCTTTAACACTGAAAATCTGTCTGAAAACTTTCTCCACTCCACCAACTTGAAGAATCCGAGCTCCCAAGCTCAATTTACTCTTAACTGTTTCGGAGATCTTAGGTCCCAGCCTCACTGCATTTCACATCATCCAAGAAAATTAAATAAGATAATCTAGTCTGCCAACGACGAACCAAGAAATGAGAAATGAATTGAAATACTTCTATTTTAAAGGAAAAAAAAAAAAAAATGGTTCCAGACCATTACCATGTTCTCGGACACCTTGTGCGAAACTATCAGCTCGTTTGCTAAATTTGTTCATCCAGTCAATGACTGATTCAATCTTATCTGAAATTCAAGACAGATCCATTATTTAACAACTTGAAATGGCCCAAAATTTTCCCATTAAACACTCATATTCATATAAACCAGCATCTGTATCTTGGTCTAGAAATACAGCAAGAATCTCAGAATTCAGATTCTTACTTTGTTTAGATTGAGAAGACCTATTAGAAGAAGGATGAAGATGCAATGTGCTAGCAGGTTCAGCCACCGAAGTCGATTTCCCTGCTGATTTCTCGACCGAGTACGTGACCGAGCGGATTGGAATTCCAATGACAGGATCCTGGATCGCGTTCTTCATACTCGATTGAGGTTTTGATCTGGTCTGATCTGGTCTTGCTTCAAACGTTTCTCCTCGAAGACTAGCAACTCTGCGAGTTTCTTGCTTGAAAGCAGATACATGGAGGGGCCTTTTAATGGGGGTGCAATTTGGGTAGTTGTACGTGCCCAAAGATTGCGGTCGGTTGTGATTTTCAACTTTCTTGCTGCCGAGTCAGCTTCGGCTCAGCAGGGCCAAATGCCATGTCATGCATTCAATTAAGAAAAGAGAAAGGTGGCAATATCGGCACATCACATTTATAGCCTTTGAAAGAGATTGCAACCGATCTTAACTGCACCATTGGGCAGTTGCACTTGCTTTTCTTTGATTTCTTTAGGCGAAGATAACATAGATAAACCTTCATATAAGTTAAATTGCAATCAGAGCCAGCCATCAGATGGGTCCCACCACTTTGATGAACCTGCCCAAGGGCGAGGTCAAGTCAATGATTTCATCACCCCCACTTCTGTAATTTTCAGGAGACGACGGAAGAAGTCATTTTCCTAGTGATTGCTCGAATGAATTCGAGGCAGATGCCAAACCTTTTTGCAACCCTGATAAAAGAAGCAGAACGCATTAGGCAAGAATCACCGCCGTGTCTATCATCGATCGCGTAGCTCTGAGTCAGCACACCTTTTTAAAACACCCTCCATGTTCCCTGAATCTGACAGTATAGCTTTTGAGCTGGCTTTCTAGACTTGCCGAGGCACTTTGCTTATGCAATAAGATAATGAAAATGACCCTTGGACGCAAGCTATACATCGCCACGGATTACAGGTGCCTGCAGCAGCATCTGGATACCGGCGGTAGCGGTGGAATAC
Source organism: Pouteria campechiana (assembly GCA_036873735.1). Classification (NCBI taxonomy): domain Eukaryota; kingdom Viridiplantae; phylum Streptophyta; class Magnoliopsida; order Ericales; family Sapotaceae; genus Pouteria; species Pouteria campechiana. The sequence goes on along the minus strand of JAYJMB010004032.1, from coordinate 3,071 downwards.
GTGGATGTGGGCATCTCACGCACGCGTCGATGGGCCCCATCTGGTTAGTGAGCTTGACGGAAATCATTTTGAACCACGAATGTGTATAGGGCTAAGAGAAAATTGTATCCATTCTTTTCCATTTTCATGTACCATAAATTTTCAACTAGCTCCAGCCATCAATCATGCTAGTCTCTGTTAAATGGGCAATTTCTGGCCTTTTCTCGAACATATTACTTGCCTATACTTTAATCCTCTCATCAATGTGATACTGTTACCCACACGATTATCTTTCCTCACGTGCTGAGTCCAACTATAGACATACAGGCTGAACATAATAGAAATGAAGGATAGAACAAAATTCGAATAAGCTTGAGCCTCACTCTGATATCATAAATGGGCCAATTCTACCTTAAAATTACTAGCCAATTAAAGAAAAATATCTATTTTATGATAACAAAAATATCTTTGATCGAAAATTTAAATAGATCAGAATTCACCAGATTAAGGTATTTTTTGGACCAGGGCCTATCTAGGTTTTACATGAATAATTTCCATTTCTGATAAAAGCCAAAAGATGCATGGTGCAGCTGATGCTATGAAAGCATTCCACTCTTAATGTAAGTGTTGAGTATCATTCAGTTATGAAACATATTATCTTGTGTCAGGATATCAAGAGGTGGGTTCCATGGCCAGAATCTCCCACGCATGTGCATGCCACCGTGTGCCTTTAGCAGAATTCTCTAGAACTCATATTAACCTTGTGGTTTCAATTTGAAGCACTAAAAAGCCCATCAACAAAGAAGGAGAGACTTCATATCCAACTTATAAAAGAGCAACACGGTTTTCCCCAAGGCCTGCAAGATGCCAACAACCGGCGAAAAGTCTTTGTTGCTAGTTTAAAAGAAAAGAAATGATAGATTCCACAACGCTTGTCAGTAAAAAGACCTTTTGACATTCTTTACATCAGATTGAGGTGGAAGGAAGACAATGCAGCTCAAGTTGCTCCCTTCTCTTTTTGGGTGTCTATGTCAGCGCAGCATCTGACCACACACGGAATTTTCCTTTTATCCATTGCTTGAAAGCTAGATTCATGGAAGAGTTGCAACACCGCGTCCCCAATGGGGCCTACCATCACCACCCAACCCATGCACATCTATTTCCAACCATCAAAAATAAGACTGCAAAACTCCATTGCACCAGATTTACAGGCATCCCACTTTCAGTTGAATAATGCAAATGATTGGTCAACAGATTCCTCGAGATATAAGCTTGGCCTGGATCATACACCAGATGAGCTGTAGCTGTCTGCATTCAGCAACACCAAGCCGACCACACATAGCCTCGCCTAAACTACAAAGTTGTGTGGAATAAACGAATAGCACCCAATCACAACCCTGCACATTCAAGCCATTATAAAACCATGGATGGCATTTTATCAACAAGGGTAGGACCAATCTGCATAATTAGCTACAATACACTCAGACGTCAAAACAGTATCTGGGTTTTTTACATGACCTAAAGGGATCCTGTCTCGGTACACCTGCACTGATGGGTGAAGCTCAAGGAATATAGACCAAATCAGCTCTACAAGAGAATGTAATAGGAAGCTCTAGTCATAACTGCTGCCTCTTCCTCAGCATATAGCATGCACAAAGGTTTTCCCTTGTTCCATGGATTATTCAGGCCACGATACAATCGCCAGAAGCCAGGACTCCAGAATAGAACATTTAATGAGGTTGATGCTCTATGCTTGGAGTAGCAGCCATCTTATCATACTCAATGAACTAAACGACCACATTAACCCATGATGAGTAGTCTAATTATTTTGCTTCTTTGTACATTGTGAGATTCAATAGCTGTCATCTGTTGGCAGACGCATGTGGCATTGGATAGGTCATTGGAGCCATGTTCAGAGGGGCACCAGGAACGACAGCTCCTGTAACTGGGGCCCGGACACCATATGCCATGTGTGACGGAGCAGAGAGGTTCACCGGAGTGCCAACTGCAGAAACGAGGGGCCCTCCAATAGGTTGCCCTATGGTAGGTGTCCCATACACACCAACTGGTGCCCCTGGTGGGGGCTGAGATGACTGCTTCACAGATTTCCCAGGACCTCCAGTTGAGCCGTTTGATTGACCGGTGATAGGCCCTTGGGGCACTGAGATGTCTCCATTGCCTACACTGGTAATGTCATGGATACTCGAGCGCCTCCTATCTTTGTTCATCGAGTTCAATCGGATGAAGTATTTCTGTGCATGGCTAGCCACCTGAGTTGGAGTCCTTGATACCACGAAATTCCTTGATATGCTCCGCCAGTCACCCTTTCCATATTTATCCAAACCAAGAAGAAACAGCCTGCCATCAAAAACCATACAGTCAAACTTCTAACATAAAATGCGACAAAAACAAAATTCCTAGCTGAATGGACTACTGATAGGGGAGAGTTTTGTCACAGCTCAATAGTGAATTCCTGGTCTTAATTAATGGTCATGAATGTGAAAAGTAGAATCCATAGGTAAGTATCAGCACTGACAAAGAATGAGATAAGCTTCCCAGAGTTTGGATTGTCATGTGAATCATGCATGAGGCAGGACTGAAATCAAAGACAAGGTCTGATCATTTAATCCATAAAAGCCCCACAAGTCACACTGTCATGGCTACCAATTTATTGCAGAAATGGCCTACACAAAACATGAAGTTTTTCATTCAGGTGAACCCTGTAACTTACTGCAATGGCCAGGCAAAGGCATTAACTGTTTCCTTCATCTGGAAAGTGGAGCAAGGTTTTTAAGCACATCTCTTTTTTGTGGTTGAAGAAATGTTCAAGTCCAGCATTTTTAGGAACATCAACATAGTATAGAGCAGCTGACTGCAGTCATCACCACACTTGTGGTCTCTTCAATACCTTAGAGAAACCAAGGCCCTAATAAAATAGCAAGGCACTATTTGACAAAAAAAAAAAACAGGGAGAAAAATTAAATTCATTCTACATGTTACACAAAGCTCATTTGTAAAGCTTTCTTGGAACACAATGTTTCATTCCCCTAGTTCCCTGTCTGGATTTTGTGGTCCACCATGGGCCATGTGGC
>JAYJMB010004031.1:0-13407 GCA_036873735.1 Pouteria campechiana | reverse complement strand
GGGATACTCACTATCCCTCACAACCAAATAACATCAATCTTAATCAAACATGGGATATCCATTATCCCCATCCAAAACATACATGCCCGGAAACAAATAAATGGGATATTCATCCCAGTATTAATCAAAGAAGTGAGCCTACTTACCTTAGATTATTATCTCCTAAACATTCCTCTAACCCTATGCCTTTTCATCCTTCTTAGATTATCCTATACAGTATAAAATATCATTCATTACAAACATAGCTCGAAAGGATTTCTTCCAGACCAATGAATATGATTTATGGCTAAACCTATATATTTCTCAAGTGCACAATTTCATACTCATCATTTTTTAGCATAAACACTCTAACCTTTCTTACCACAACAAAGCCATATAGGTTATTCATATCCATATTATATAAGAATAGTCAAAATTTAACATATTCAATAAAGTTTCTTAAGGAATCTTACTCCTAATCATATATGATCATCATACAATATAACTGGCAGGTAATTGACTTTCGTAACAATCTAATTAAGTGTTTAATACCATCAATTTGTGGCTAACATGCCCCAAAGAGAAATCTTCTTCAACCCTGACATAGGCCATAACAAAAATTTTATCTCCATTGGCCCAAATTGACCCAAACAAGGCTCAAAACATCATTATTTTGATATTAATCAATTCTTGCATGTTAATTTCATATAGTTCATGAAATTCCCCAAGTTACTATTCACAAAACCCTAACAAGCCAAAAATAATGATTTCCATGGCTAAATCATTCCCAATTCATCCTAATCAACCCATAAAACCATTTCTCCCATGATTTCTATACCAAATTCATCATTTTTCACCAAAATTATAGAAATTTACAAAACCCTAGTTCCGTTTAAATCCAAATATGGATAGGGAAAACAAACTTACACTTTGAATTAAGTATGACTGACACCCATAGATGAAGATCCAAGCTCATCTTCAATTTGAGGAAAATCTGATTTTCGTCCACTATCCATCGTGTAAACATTGAAACCCAATTTGAGAAACATGCCAACTTGATTACCCATTTAAATCAAGTTGTTTCGTAACTAATCAAGCAAGAAAATTGATTAAACAAGGTTTAGGAACATGAGAATGGCATTAGAGGATGAAACAGAATGGTGAAATGAAATTAAAATGGGTTTAGGGCTTTTAAACATCACCTTTTTCCAGTGCTCTAGCTCACCATCAGGCTTGTCTCACAACATAGAAAACCTATGTTGTAACAGAGACTTCGCTGACTACCCAGTGTCACATCATAGAAGACTTGTGTCACGACATTGAATTCCTATGTCGCAACATTAACCTGTTACCCCAATGTATAGTTAGTAATTTAAGCATAACTTTTACATAAAATGTCCAAATGACATGATTTTTAAGGCATTGAAAAGATAACGTCAAGGGATACAAGTGTTATGGTAACAACATTTTTTGAATAAGCCCCCAAACATGTCAAAAAGTTCTATAAATTGGACCCATAATATTCATCTCATTATTTTTCTATCATTTGAAATAACTTCAGTGTATTTGTCATAACTTCCTTATATGACATCAAAATTGAGTGAATTTTCTTCCATTGGACAAATAATTTCATGGAATACAACATTCATGTTGAGCACTCTTTCAAATTAGTCTATTATCTTCTACTTTGGCTAAACGTTTTTGTTGTAACAAACAACCTTTTGTTTCAAAGATGAGGTAAAGTTCTTTAACTTTTCTACACACTTCGAGCGACAGAAGGGGTTTGTTCTAGCAACTTCCTTGGTTCTTCAACCTTGATTTATTTTTCTTGGCTCTGCTAAAGTTGCACTCCGTTCTATCAAGCCTTCTATAGAGTCTCATAGGGTGGCTTAACCCAAGAAAGGAGGGGTGAATTGGGTAAATAAAAATTAATTGCTTAACTCCTATTGAATCATTTCCCTCTTTCATGCTTATGTGTGGTGTGACATAAGATGAAAAAAGAATGCATGAAGAATAAAATAAATAGACAAACACACACACACACACACAAAAAAAAAATAATTTTTGTAGTGGTTCAGTATCCCATCCCTACATCCATTCTTCCAAGGACACAAACTTATTATGCTTTGAGTTCCACTATACCCAGTATAATGGAATAGATAGTGTCCCCGACACTTCTTCTGGATTCCAGCTTAGGGGGGTATACTCAAGTGTCCCTGATACTTCTTCTGGTTTTATGAGTTTACCAAGAAACTCACCCATTTCAAAGATCATAGGCAAACTTGGTAGTTTTCTCAAGCTCACTACCAACTCATACAATGTGGTTTTCTTGAGCTCACCACAAACTCTCTGGTTTAATATTACCAAAAAACTAACACTGTAAAAAGTGATACAATGAAGCACAAGTGAAGATATAATCTCTCTCTCTCTCAGTTCTTATAATAACAAGATCTTCTTAAAAGGTAAATACAATGGCCAGATAGATTTGCAGATTAACGCTCATAAAAGATAGATGATGGTTTAAGCTCTTGGCCATAGGTGGAAGGATTTGCACCAAGTTGAGCACATTTAAAATGGGTTCTTTCACCACCTTTGAATTATCCTAGTTCTTCTCCTTAAATAGCTTCTTTAGAATCTCGACTGTTGGAGAAGATGGGGTGTCAATCAATGCAGAGACAAGAGCAACATTGAATGAATAAGACTGTTTGAATTTTCTATCATTGAAGTCCAAATCTTTCTATTTTGTCTGGAGTTACTATAACGCCAATCAGAGAGGTGGATGAGTTGTGATAAACATGTTCCTCATTTAACTCATCACAACATTAAAAAACTTTCAACGCCGCTTATTACTGGAAATGGTGACTGGTATCAGTCTGCACGATGATGGCCCATGTGCAGATGTCATTTGTATATGTAGTCACATAAATCAATATTCCTTTGACAAGTCATGGCCTCTCTCTGCCTGTACTTGTCTCCTATAAGTTGTAGATGAATTCTTCCATGATTTGTTTGCCAACTGCACTTCCATATGAATGATTCTGTCTTTCACAAATAGCAGAAGAACTTTGATGCAAATGAAATTGCACTGACTGATAGACAAACACATATTTGTTTATCACAATTCCTCTAGAGGATTTGTCTGTTGATCAATCCTTCATGTATATGTTTCTTCTATTGAAGATAGTAGATCATCTTTGGATGGCATTGACAAAGATGAGCTAATCGATTGACAAACACTTCTCTTAATACGAACAGACGAAGTAGGATATGCTTCCTTTGATCTTCATTGTCTGTTGGAGGTGACAGATGATGTTTGCTTAGTCTTGCACTAATAGACGAAGTGAGATCTTCTTCTTTTGTTCCTTGTTGTCTGTTGATAGTGCCAGATGAAGCTTACTTCAATTTGCTCGAGCAGACAAAGTGTAGCATTGTTTGATGTAAGCGATAAACGAAGTGTGTTCTACTTTGTCTTGGATAGAATATTTTGCACGTCGCATTTATCTATCGTAAGTTGTAGAAAATTATGCCTTTGTCTGTTGCAGCCCAATTTGATCCAAGTAGCTCTTTATCTGTTCGACTTCTTCTATGCTCACTATGCAACATTTACTTCGTCTTCTATCTTGGTTGAAATTTGTTTATTGTAATAGATGAACTTTTGATCCAAAGACAAGGTAAAGATCTTTAGCTTTTCTGCACACTTCAAGCAAAATGAGGGATTTGTTCTAGCAACTTCCTTGGTTCTTGAGTCTTGATTTGTCTATCTTGGCTTACCTAAAGTTGCACTCCCTTCTATATTTATATTATCATTCTGTCCTTAGACAACTCTAGTCTTCTCATTTCTTGTATTGTTGTCTAGGCGACAATTCTTCTTTCTTCCTCTGTCTAAGTGTTTGATGGAGCTTCTTCTTCTTTCTTTATCTTAGAAAAGCTTTGTCTAATCGGTGTAGATAGTTCAAATTTCTTGAATAGCGTTATGCTTCTTCATCCATGGCTTCATCTTCAACTCCTTTGTCTGCCAGGCCTTGAGTTGCTTCTTCATCCTTATGCTTTTATCTTGGACAGACTGATCATATATAAGTAGTCTGCAACTTAAGCTCTCTAATCGTGGCTTCTCCTTTATCTTCTTAGTTTGCATTTATTTTTTTATATTTTCTCATTGAGGCTTACAGACAATGTAAGCTCATTGTTGAACACCTTTGAAGCCTTATTTTTCTCCCATACTTTTGTTTGTGGGAGCTTCTTTTTGACAACTACAACCTTTTGTTGCTTATCTCCAAACATTTTTTTTCTTCATCTTCTTCCATGATTCTCATCAGTTCAACTCCTTTGGAATGTAGTAGATAGTTGTGGTAATTTGTTGCAGACAGTCATTATCCTGCACTTGAATATTTCTGCATATGCTACATTGTTAGCTTTCATATATAATATCACAATGTATTTTATCCTCATGTGATTGTAACAATTTGTAAAGCAAGGATAATATACATTTTCATTAAATGCATAATATGAAAGCATAAGTAATTATGGTGCATTATATTTATTAAGTTTTTGCAGTAAAAGTTAATTTTTGTTTATTGTGTGCACACCATAAAATGAAGTCTGTATGCTTATTTAATTAATCATTCTTGGTTAAGTATTTTTGTTAATTAATTATTATTGATTCATAGCCATATATATAATCATTAGAGATTTAAGCATACAGGAATCTTAATATAAGTTTTGTTATTGTCAAAATCATATGTAATGCTAACTCCTTCTTATCTTCAGATGAATTCTGTCTTTAACTTTGTTGATTAGACAAAGTCACTTTTCTTGTGCCTGGTCATCTGGGTGGCGACTTCTTTGTCTTTCTTCATTTGTTTACCAAGCCATTGAGTTGCTTCTTCATCCTTGTCCTTTATCTTAGATAAACTTAATTAGATCAAGTATGAGTGGTTCAAGTTTCTTAAACGCAATTTAAGCTCTTTGATCATGGCTTCTTCTTTAACCTCTTATTTTGCATTTGTCTATTGACATTTTCTCATTGAGGCTAACAGATAATGCAAGCTCGTTGTAGCACATCTTCGAAGCCTTGTTTGTCTCCTATTATTTTTGTTTATGGAAGCATCTAAAGCAAACTTCTTTGTTTCTTATCTCCAAACCTTCTATTTTCTTCTTTTTCTTCCATGATTTTCATCAGTTCAGCTCCTTTGGAATGTAGTAGATAGTTGTGTCAATTTATTACAAACAATCATTATCCGACACTTGAACATTTATTCACTTGCAACATTGTTAGCTTTCATATATAATATCATAATGTATTTTATCCTTATGTGATTGTATTATTTTGTAAAGCAAGTATAATATACATTTTTGTTGAATGCATAATATGAAAGCTTAAGTAATTTAGCAAATTTATGCAATATAGATTAATTAATGTTTATGATATGCGCACCATTAAGTGGAGACTATATTATATATTTAATCAGTAGAGATTTAGGCATACAGGTTTCTTAATTTAATACAAGTTTTGTTATAATCAAAATCATATATAATATAATGCTGATAATCTCTCCCTTTTTGATGATGACAAAACTTTTAAGGACATATAAAAATTAAAAATTTTCTTTTAATCTCCCTTTGAGTTTTTAAACTTTTTACAGGTTCTAATATTGCTCTCTCCCTTTTTGTCAAAATCAAAACATTTAACTTATTACTTTCCCTTTTTTAATTCTATTTCTTATTGAACCATGTTATCTAGCTTGGTTTTGATGATGAACATTCTTAACCAAGTATGTTTTGATGAGGAACAAAAGCATTAGTGAAACATTAAGGTACTAACAATCTATTCTCAAGAATATTCCAGAAAGAATAACTCATATTCAACTTAAGAATAACCTTTATGATGACAAAAGGACAATATAAAGTAAATGCTATTTCAAAATTATGTATATAAATTTCACATATACTTAATTCAAAAAAATAGAAACTTTGAAGTCTTGAAGATAAGCTTTTGAGCAAATAACAACAACTTCAAGTAAGATTGGAACACTTCAGAGTAGTTACAATGTGTTACAGAGCATATTGCGTTACTTCGAAAATGTCTCAATGAACTTTAGAGAAAATGATTGAAGCTTTGAAATTATTATAGAAAGCTTCGGAGAAGATTGAAAAAGCTTCGCAGTAGTCACAACGCACTTCAAAGTTCTTTTTCAAAACTTGGGAAATGTTACAGTGTGCTTTAGAGATAATCAAGAAAAGCTTCGGAGGTGTCAAGTATGCTTTGGAGATGTCACAGTATGCTTCAAAAACAACAGGACAAGCTTCAAAGTAAACATATATGCTTCAGAGAACTTTGAGTTGCTTCAGAAAACTTTGAGTCACGCTTCAAAGATGTTTTTCAAAACACTTTGAGTTATGCTTTGGAGATGTTTTTCAAAACATCGGCTCACTTTTCTGAGAGTGATATAAGTTCAGAAAATCTAAACTTCTCTCCATAAATGATTGTCATAACTAAGAAGGATTACAATCACTGTGGAGAATTTGAAGAAAATAATTAAGTTATCCAAAATTAGTCTAGACACCATCTGTTCACTCATCTATTTGGAACACTTGATATAAAAGTGAACATTTGGAAAAGTTAGCGATAGAAGTAGCAGACCGATACCAGATTGTAGCAAAGTCAAATGTCAAACAAAAGATAAGGTAAAGAAATTTGTTTTTAAACATTTGAATGTCTGCCAAAGTTATCAATAGAAAAATCTCTCTCAACCTTTAAAAGAGAGAATAAGAAGCAAAAGAAAATAACTCATTTGAATATCATTCGAACATTGCTAATTACATGAAGAACATTCAAAATCTTCCTTCAAAAGTTCGACTCCTACGGATATAACTCAGTTAGAGCTCTCAAAGTTCAAATCTCTTCTCAGTCAAGGAGTTTGAATCTTTCACTCTTACTACTTATTCATTTACCTAGAATTTTGAATTTATGTACAAGTCTGCCTAAGTAAGAGGCATTAATCTATACATTTTACTTTAGTGTTTGACAACACAAGTAGAGTGCTTGGTGTTTATATATTGAGATAAGCAAGTAGGGAACTTGCTGAAAGGGTGTAAGTTTGTTGGTGAGCTTTGAAAACCAACAAGTTGTAACAGTTTCTAATTCGCTTGGAAAACTAGTAAGTTGATTGGTGAGCTTATTGTAAAACCAACGTGTATTTGATCAGGTTGATCAAAAAATTAGTGGAACCTGAGTTCATAGAGAATACTGACTCACAGAAGTGTAGTAGGAACCCAGGAAGGGACGAACCACTATAAAAATCTAGTGCTATGTATTGTGTAATCTGTTTTACTTATTCATTCAGCACCATAACCATTTGATTTGGCCAAAAGTTTTAAAAGCTCAATTCACCCCCCCCCCCCTCCCTCTTGAGCTACCATTGTATAAGGGACTAACAAGTGCTATTAGAGTAGGCTTTACTAGTTAAATTTTAATTAATAGTATATTAACTTGTGAAGAGATTTAAATGGCCAGTATGTTCTACAATACATCTGCTAATGAACAATCTACTTCCAGACCCCCTTTATTTGTTGGAACCAATTATGGGTATTGGAAAATGAGAATGCAAAATTTCTTCACTGCCATAAATTACAAGTTGTGCCTTATAGTGAAAAATAGAAAAAATGTTACCAACATTGAAGACAAATATACTGCAGAGGATATACAAGCAGTAGAACATGATGCTAATGCAAAGAACTGCCTCTACTGTGCCTTAACCTCCTCTAAGTTTGAAAAGATTTATGCATGTGATTCAGCTAAAGAAATCTAGGATAAACTCAAAGTAGCACATGAAGGTAAAAACTAAGTAAAGGAGACTAAAATAAATATTCTAGTGCAAGAATATGAAGCCTTCTCCATGAAGGAATCAGAAAGCATTTCTGAAATGTTTGAAAGATTTTAGAAAATCATCGACAACTTAAAGAGCTTAGGAGAAAAATATGAAGAGACCAAGCTGGTAAAGAAAATCTTGAGATCTCTGCCTAGACACTGGATGCCTAAATTGACTATTATACAAGAACCAAAAGATCTAACAAAAGTGACAGTAGAAGAACTCACGGGATCACTAATGACCCATGAAGTCCTAACGAAACAAAAAGCACCAGATGAAGTCAAAGATAAGAAAACAATAGCTCTACATGTAGAATTAGAAAATAAAGAATCTTCAAAAGATGCCTTAACCACAGAAGATGATGAGGATATGGCTATGATTACCAGAAGATTCAGAAACATGTTCAAGAAGAAAAGATTTGGAAACAATTCCAAGAACTTCAAAGGCAAAGATAAGAAAAAGAAAGTTCCAATCTATTATAATTGTAACAAGCCTGGGCATATGAAGTTTGATTGCCCAGAAGCAAACAAAAAGCAAGGAGACAAAAAGAAAAGGTATAAGTCTTACTTTGACAAAAAGAACATTTTTAACAACAAGAAATTTAGAAAGAAGAAGAAAGCTATGGCTGCATGGGAATGCTGGAAAATATGATGCAAGAAAGCTCGAGTGAAAAAGAAGAAGAAAATGAAGCTTAATTCAGCTCACTCAACTCCAAAGAAAAGGATCAAGAAGAACATCACATTGGAATAAGCTTTATGGCTGTCCACACTAATGAGGTAAATTCAAAACCTAAAATTTCTAATATTGAAGAATTATTAGAAGAACTATATTTAGATTTTAAAACATTAAAAGCTAAACCAAAGAAACTAGAAGAGGACTTGGAAGAACAATTAATGAATGCTCCAAATTAAAATGAGAAAATATATTGCTAAAAATTGATCAAAATATAAATATAGAATTTAAGCAAATTAAAGCAGAAAAATCACGCTCTTAAAAGAGCCTTAACTTCTACCTTATTCAAATTTAAAGCAAAAAAAGATATGGGAACCCACAAAAAGAAAAATCATAAAAGAAAATTAAAACCCAAACAGAATATGATTTGGATTCCTAAAATAGTTGCTAAAGTAGTAAATGCAACTATATACCCAAAAAATTGATTAGTAGCACATAAAAAATAATGGATGCCAAAATATTTTTCTACTAACCCACCTGGACCCATTCCTAATTGGATACCAAAAGTTACATCTTAAATTTATTATTGTAGGTGTGTTTGAGAGCCATAGAGAATAGCAAGTGATACGATGATAGTGGTTGCTGAAGACACATGATAGGAGAAAGGGAGTTGTTCACAGAACTAAAAGCTAAAAATGGAGGAACAGTTACCTTGGGGATAATGGAAAAGGAAGAGTGGTTGGAATTGATAAAATTGGCCAACCTCCCTCTATTACAATTTCAAATGTTTTATTAGTATAAGGACTGAAACACAACTTTTTAAGTGTAAGTCAATTCTGTATTAATGGTTACAAAGTTGTGTTTGAATCTCATATTTGTTCTATATTAGATAGTTCAAATTAAGTTGTAGTACTTAGAAAGAGACGTGGCAATGTGTATTTGGTAGATTTATGTGATATCCAAGTCAAATGTCTTGTTGTTAATGAAAATGAACCCATATTGTGGCATAGAAGACTAGGACATGCCAACAAGAATCTGATTGAAAGACTATATAATAAAGATCTAGTTGTTGGCTTACCAAAACTCAAATTTGACAGTAAGTTGTGTGATGCTTGCATGAAAGGCAAGCAAGTAAAAGAATCATTCAAATCAAACAAAGAAGTATACGTAACCAAACATCTTTAGTTGCTATATATGGATTTAATTGGTCCAACAAGAACTAGAAGCCTTGGAGGGAAACATTACGCACATATCATTGTAGATAACTTTAGTAAATTTACTTGGGTAATATTTCTAATATCCAAAAATGAAGCCTTTTCATTCTTTGAAGTATTTTTCAAATGTGTACAAAATAAACAAAGCTCTGATATAGTTACAAGTGATCATGGTGGAGAGTTTGAAAACCATAGATTCACTGATTTTTGTGAAAACAATGGAATTCTTCAAGCTTTCTCTACACCAAGAACACCCCAACAAAATGGAGTAGCTAAAAGGAAAAACAGATCTTTGCAAGAGATTATTAATAGAATCTTTTCTAGATCCATACTCAACAAAACTCCATTTGAATTATTATACTATGGCAAGAAACTAAATAATTTTTATTTCCATGCTTTTGGTTGTAAATGCTTTATTCTTAACAATGGTAAAGAAAACTGAGGAAAATTTGAAGACAAATCTGATGAAGGCATCTTCCTTGGTTATTCTATTGTTAGTAAAGCATTTAGAGTCTAGAATCTGAAAAGTAAGACTGTAGAAGAATCATTTCATGTAAAATTTAATGAAAATGCTAATTCCTCTAGAATGACAAGTGATTTTGATGATGAGAGAGGTAAACTAATAACTTCAATTAAGAAAATGAAAATACAAGACAAAGAAGGGGAACTCTTTCAATCAGAAACACAAATGGATAAAGAAGAAACAGACAATGGACCATCCATCATTGAGGTAAACAATGAAGGTAATGATATTTTTTCCAAAGATTAGAGATTTATGTATGATCACCCTGAAAGTCAGATAATCGGTGATGTATATGACAAAGTTAGAACTAGATCTTCTTATCACCAAGTATGTGGCAATTCTACTTTTATTTCTCAAATAGAACCAACTTGCATAGAATAGGCTTTAGAAGATGAAAACTAGATTTCAGCTATGCAAGAAGAATTAGACCAATTCAAAAGAAATAGTGTTTGGACTATTGTTGCAAGACTAAATCATCAATCTACTATAGGAACTAAATGGGTCTTTAGGAATGAATTAGATGAATTTAAAACTATAGTGAGAAATAAAATAAGAGTAGTAGCAAAAGAGTACTGTTAGGGGGAAGGCATTGATTTTGAAGAATCATATGCCCTTGTTGCAAGAATTGAATCCATTAGAATGCTACTTGCATTCGCATCCTTTATGAATTTCAAGTTATATCAAATGGATGTAAAGAGTGCATTCTTAAATGGATTTATTAATGAAGAAGTCTATGTAAAACAACCACCCGGGTTTGAAGATCCTCATAACCTAGATCACGTATTCAAACTTAAGAAAGCCCTTATGGTTTAAAACAAGCTCTTAGAGCCTATTATGAGAGGTTAAGTAATTTTTCATTGAGAAAGGTTTTTCAAGAGGCAAAGTTGATACTACCCTCTTCATTAAACATGCAGCGAAAGATATTCTTATGTTCAAGTACATATTGATGATATAGTATTTGATGCAACTAATGAAAATCTTTGCAAAGAATTTTCCAAGATAATGTAGGGAGAATTTGAAATGAGCTTGATAAGTGAACTCAACTTCTTTTTGGGACTGCAAATTAAGCAGATGAAAGAAGGAATCTTCATTTACCAAGCCAAATACACAAAAGAACTGCTAAAGAAATTCAACAATGAAGATGAAAAAAGATATAGGATACCAATGAGCACTTCAATAAAAATGGATAAAGATGAAAGAGATAAGTCTATCTGTCAAAAACTTTATAGAAGCATGATAGGTTCTCTTCTATATTTGACTGCTAGTAGACCTGACATAATGTTTAGTGTTTGTATGTGTGCTAGATTCCAATTAGAACCAAAAAAGTCACATCATATTGTTGTAAAAGAATATTTAGATATCTTTTAAATACACCTAATCTTGGATTATGGTATCCAAAAGGTTCAAATTTTAATTTAATAGCTTACTCAAATGCAGATTTTGTTGGATATAAAGTAGATAGAAAACGTATCTCAGGATGTTGCCAATTTCTAGGAAGCATGACTATCTCATGGTTTTTTAAGAAATAAACATTAGTTGCATTATCAACTATTGAGGCTGAATATGTAGCAGCACTTAGATGTTGTGCATAAATCTGATGGATGAAACAACAACTAAAAGACTTTGGGCTTAACTTTATTGATGTTCCTATTAGATGTGATAACTCTAGTTCTATAAATCTGACCAAGAATCGAGTTCTATATTCTAGAACTAAACATATAGAAATCAGACACATTTTATTAGGGGCCATGTTCAAAATCATGACATTAGCTTAGAATTTATCCCAACAAAAAATCAGCTAGTAGACATCTTCACAAAACCATTACGACAAGAAAGATTCAACATGATAAAAAGAGAATTAGGCATTCTAGATCCAAGTGCATAAAATGTACAATTCATTAAACAAATTATTCATAATAACGTCATTATTAAAGAAAATTTACTACTAATCAATAAGAACATCTACTACAACCTCCAGTTCCTCAATACGCTAATTAGCCTATGCCAATTCTTCTTCAAACTTCTTCATGTGATCCACTACCTTCTCATATGCTTCACATCCTTTTGTCAGAAGATGATCAGCATTACGATTGGATCCTCTAGCATAATTCCTCTTTTAACTATTTTATTTGCTTCTTAAGAAAATCAACTCGAATGGACTCCTCTGACTAATCACTCTCTCTTCCATCCTGAACTTGATTTGTCAAAAATCTTGATGATGCCATGTTTGTTTTCTGAAACTATGATTAAACTTCTATCTCTGCAACACGTAAAATGAAAAATATATTAATGCATACTTCATTATCTATCCTGGTAAGGATACATAATTAAACATGCATTAGCAGGTCAAAAGCATAATTAATGTGTACCCTAAAACTATAATCCAGTTTACAAATTTTAAAGTTAAGTCAGATTTTGGACTTTGAAATCTCCAAAGGACTAAACAAAATTCTCCGAAGCTAGATAAAAAGCTCTAAAGGACTTAATAAAAGTTTCCAAAGATCAGTAAACTCCTCTGAAGCAATGCTCCAGAATATCCAAAACCTCTAAATCAAATAATCTTCTCTAAAGGACTTCTTTTGTAGTATCCAAAGCCTAAACACATTAATGTTTTGGAGGACTTTATAAAACTGATCTGAAAGCATAAAATTCATTCAAAACTTCTCTGAAAACCTAAACCCCTCTTCTCCAAACTCCCTGAATCCCTCCTTTAGAGAAGATGGTCTATCTTCCCGCTTCTTTTAAATCTAAGTCACAACACTCTCAATTCATCTTCCTGCCTTCTCCTACTACTCTCCCAGAAACTCCATTTCCGTTCCAAAAATCCTAGAGCTCTCTATCAAAATGGCAAGAACCAAAGGAGCAGAAAGCAAGAGGAAAGAAAGAGGAGACTCTCAACACAAAGGATCTATGAAGAAGGCAAGAAAATAAATAGATACTCTTGAGGCAACATTTCTAAATAGTTCATCTGACTATTTTAGATTCACTAAGAGATATGAGGACAGGAGGATAATCAAAGGCAAGATATTTAATTTTGGAGTCTCTAGCATTAATTTTGAAGTATTTGAATGGTTAATGATGGCCAAAAACTTGATGGCTTCCATCTGTCCCCGGCAACGGCGCCAAAAACTTGATGGTTGCCATAAACTCG
>JAYJMB010004030.1:0-13408 GCA_036873735.1 Pouteria campechiana | reverse complement strand
GAAGAAAAGATTTGGAAACAATTCCAAGAACTTCAAAAGTAAAGATAAGAAAAAGGAAGTTCCAATCTGTTACAACTGCAACAAGCTTAGGCATATGAAGTTTAATTGCCCAAAACCAAATAAAAAATAAGGAGACAAGAAGAAAAGGCATAACTCTTACTTTGACAAAAAGAATATTTCTAATAGCAAAAAATTTGGAAAGAAGAAGAAAGCTATGGCTACATGGAAAATGTTGAAAAACATGATGCAAGAAAGCTTGAGTGAAGAGGAAGAAGAAAATGAAGCTCAATTCATCTCACTCAACTCCAAAGAAAAGGATCAAGAAGAACATCATATAGGAATAAGCTTCATAGCTATCCATAATGATGAGGTAAATTCAAAACCTAAAATTTTTGATATTGAAGAATTATTAGAAGAACTGTATTTAGATTTCAAAACATTAAAAGCTACACATAAGGAAACTAAAAGAGAACTTGAAAGAACAATTAATGAATGCTCCAAATTAAAATAAGAAAACAAATTGCTCAAAATTGACAAGACTTTTAATCTAGAACTTGAACAAATTATAGCAGAAAATCATGCTCTAAGAAAAAACTTTAACTACTACCTTATTTAAACTTAAAGAAAAGAAGGATATAGGAAACCAAAGAAAGAAAAATTATAAAAGAAAATCAGAACCCAAACAAAATATAATTTGGATTCCTAAGACAGTTGCTAAAGTAGTAAATGCAACTATATATCTAGAAAACGGATTAGTAGCATCTAAAAAATAATGGGTTCCAAAATATTTTGCTACTAACCCACTTGGAACCATTCCTAAATGAGTACAAAAAATTATAGCTTAATTTCATTACTACAGGTGTGTTTGAGAGCTATAAAAAATAGCAAGTGGTACATTGATAGTGGTTGCTTAAGACACATGAGAGGAGAAAGGGAGCTGTTTATAGAACTAAAAGCTAAAAATGGAGGAACAATTACCTTTGGAGATAATGGAAAAGATAGAGTGGGCTGAATTGGTAAAATTGGCCAACCTCTTTCTATTACAATTTCAAATGTTTATTAGTAGAAGGATTGAAACATTGTCTTTTAAGTATAAATTAATTCTGTGATAATGGTTACAAAGTTGTGTTTGAATCTCATACTTGTTCAATATTAGATAGTTCAAATTCAGATGTAGTACTTGGAAAGAGACATGGAAATGTATATTTGGTGGATTTATGTGAAATCCAAGTCAAATGTATTGTTGTAAATGAAAATGAATGCATGTATGGCATAGAGGACTATGACATGCCAACAAGAATCTGATTGAAAGACTATATAAGAAAGATCTAGTTGTTGGCTTACCAAAATTCAAATTTGAAAATAAGTTGTGTGATGCTTGCATGAAAGGCAAGCAAGTAAAAGAATCATTCAAATCAAACAAAGAAGTATACACAACCATACCTCTTCAGTTGCTACATATGGATTTAGTTAGACCAACAAGAACAAGGAGCCTTTGGAGGGAAACATTACGCATATGTTATTGTAGATAACTTTAGTAGATTTACCTGAGTAATGTTTCTAACATCCAAAGATGAAACTTTTCCATTCTTTTAGGTATTTTCCAAACGTGTATAGAATGAACAAAGCTCTCATATAATTGCCATAAGGAGTGATCATGGTAGAGAGTTTGAAAACTATAGATTCACTGATTTCTATGAAAGCAATGGAATTCTTCAAACTTTCTCTATATCAAGAACACCCAACAAAATGGAGTAGTTGAAAGGAAACATAAATCCTTGCAGGAGATGGCAAGGACAATGTTGAGTGAATACAGCCACCCACAGTATTTTTGGGCTGAAGCAATGAACATGGCATGTTATATTATTAACAGAATCTTTGCTAGATCCATACTCAACAAAACTTCATTTGAATTATACTATGGCAAGAAACCAAATATTTTATATTTTCATACTTTTGGTTGTAAGTGCTTTATTCTTAACAATGGCAAGAAAACCATGGAAAATTTGAAAACAAATATAGTGAAGGCATCTTCCTTGGTTATTCCATTGTTAGTAACGCATTTAGAGTCTACAATCTAAAAAATAAGACTATAGAGGAATATATTCATGTAAAATTTGATGAAAATACTAATTTCTCTAGGACGACAAGTGATTTTGATGATGAGACACATGAACTAATAACTTCAATTGAGAAAATGAAAATATAAGACAAAGAAGGAGAACCTTCTCAATAAGAAACATAGATGGATGAAGAAGAAACAGATGATAAATCATCCATCAATGAGGTAAACAATGATGGTAATAATATTTTTCCCAAAGATTGGAGATTCATGCATGATCACCCTAAAAGTCAAATAATTGGTGATGTATATGACAAAGTTAGTACCAGATCCTCTTATCACCAAATATGTGGCAATTTTGCTTTTATTTCTCATTTAGAACCAACTTGCATAGAACAGGCTTTAGAAGATGAAAATTGGATTTTAGTTATGTAAGAAGAATTAGACGAATTCAAAAGAAATAATGTGTAGACTATTGTTCCAAGACCAAATCATCAGGCAGCTATAGGAACTAAATGGGTCTTGAGGAAAAAACTAGATGAATATGGAATTATAGTAAGAAATAAAGCAAGATTAGTAGCAAAAGAGTAATGTCAGAAAAAAGACATTAATTTTGAAGAATCATATGCTTCTGTTGCAAGAATTGAAGTCATTAGAATGCTTCTTGCATTTGTATCCTTTATGAATTTCAAGTTATACCAGATTGATGTAAAGAGTGCATTCTTAAATAGATTTATTAATGAAAAGGTCTATATAGAATAACCACCTGGTTTGAAGATCCTCATAACTCAGATCATATATTCAAACTTAAAAAAGCCTTCTATGGTTTAAACCAGGCTCCAGAGCTTAGTATCAAAGGTTAAGCAAATTTCTCATTGAGAAAGGTTTTTCGAGAGGCAAGGTCGATACTACTCTCTTCATTAAGTATGTAACAAAAGATATTCTCATAGTTCAAGCATATGTTGATGATATAGTTTATGGTGCAACTAATGAAAAGCTTTGCAAAGAATTTTCTAAGATAATGCAAGGAGAATTTGAAATGATCTTGATGGATGAACTCAACTTCTTTTTGGGACTGCAAATTAAGTAGATGAAAGAAATAATCTTCATTCACTAAGCCAAATGCATAAAAGAACTGCTAAAGAAATTCAACAGTAAAGATGGAAAAAGATATGGGACGCCAATGAGTACAATAAAAATGGACAAAGATGAAAGAGGTAAGTCTATTTGCCAAAAACTTTATAAAAGCATGATAGGATCTCTGCTATATTTAACTACTAGTAGACTTGACATAATGTTTAATGTATGCATGTGTGCTAGATTCCAATCAGAACCAAAAGAGTAACATCTTATTACTGTAAAAAGAATATTTAGATATCTTTTAGATACACCTAATCTTGGATTATGGTATCCAAAAGGTTTGGATTTTAATTTAATAGGTTACTCAGATGTAGATTTTGCTAGATATAAAGTAGATAGAAAAAGTACCTCAAGATCTTGCCAATTTCTAGGAAGCATGATTATCTCATGGTTTTCTAAGAAATAAACATCAGTTGCATTATCAACTACTGAGGATGAATATGTAGCAGCAGGCAGCTATTGTGCATAGATCCTATGGATGAAACAACAATTAAAAGACTTTGACCTTAACTTTGTTGATATACCTATCAAATATGATAACATTAGTGCTATAAACATGACCAAGAATCTAGTTCTACATTCTAGAACTAAGCATATAGAAATGAGGCATCATTTTATTAGAGACCATGTTCAAAACCATGACATTAGCTTAGAATTTGTCCCAACAAAAAATCAGCTAGCAAGATATTTTCACAAAACCATTACCAGAAGAAAGATTTAACATGATAAAAAAAGAACTAGGCATTCTAGATCCTAATGCATAAACATGCTTAATTTATTAAACAAATTAGCCATTTTATGTTCTCATCTATGCAAAACAGAAAATGAAATAAATTCAAATCTTTCATGTTCCAAGAAATATACAAATACATATTTAATTATCTATCTTGTTAATAATTAAATAAACATGAATCAATAATTAATATATATATATAACTTAAAACCCATAACTCTAAAAAAAATCCATCTTACAAAGTTTCAAAATTAAGTTAAATTTTGGACTTCAGAGTCTCCAAAGCCCTAAATAAAAGTCTCTAAAGTCCTAAAGAAAAGCATCCAAAGGCTTTTGAAGCAATGCTTTGGAATATCCAAAACCCCAAATTAAATCATCTCCCCTGAAAGATCTCTTTCAGAGTATCCAAAGCCAAAATATGTTAATATTTTTAAGATCTTTTTATATCTATCAATCTAATCCAAAGGCACTCAAGTGCCTACAAACTCTCTGAAAGCTAAAACCCTTCTTCTTTGAACTCCCAAAATCTCTCCTTCAAAGAAGACAGTCCATCTTCCTACCTCTTTTAAATCTAAGTCGCAACTCTCTCTGTCCACCTTCCTACCTTCTCTGACTTCACTCCCAGAAATCCCATTCCTTTCCATAAAGCTAGAACTTTCTATCGAAATGGCGAGAACAAAAGGAACTAAAAGCAAGAGGAAGGAAAGAGAAAATTCTCCATAGAAAAGAGCAACCAAGAAGGCAAGACAAGAAACTGATATGCTGGAGGTAATTTTTCTAAATAGTTCATCTGATTATTCTAGATTCATAGAAAAATATGAGGATAGAAGGATAATCAAAGGGAAAATATTCAATTTTGAAGCCTTTGGTATGGAATCAGAGGTATCTAAATGGTTGAGCCACCAAGGCTGGAATGCCTATGTGAATTACAGAGATAGTTTGTATCTGAAGCACTGATCATAATCTTAATACCAGAATAGAAAGATTGTGGTTAGGAGAAACAAAAATTGAACTATCCCAAGAGAGTTTAATAAACTGTTTCAATCTCTCTGAAGAAGAAGAGGAGATTATATGGCCTTCTAGAGCAATGCTATGCTCAAACTTAGTAGAAACTAAGATAGATGAAAAGGAGAATTATCTGCATGCTACTCACTTGAATGCAAATCTCAAGGTAGCATATTTCATTGTTATGAATAATGAATATCCTAGAAGAGGAGTTGCAGGAGATATATCTGAGAAAGATGTTAGAATCATATGGGCATTGAAGAATAGAACAAAGCTAAATCTAGCTAGACTGATGATAGATCACATTCACTCGATCAAGAGCACCACAAGGTTTTCCTTACCTTATTGAATGGCTTTGACCAAGCTGATCAAGGAAGTAGGAGTAGATATCTCAAATGAAAATGAAAAGCCTCCAAGAAACAAAAACCAATTGGATGAGAAAGCTAGGAAAAGAAGGCTTTAACCAAACTGTACAGGATTGTATCTCTAAAAGACCAAGAAGAGCATATCAATTGAAAGGATTCAGACCTAATAAAAGCCCAGAAAGAGTAGATGTTACAGAATATGCTACTGGACAAAGGAAAGAACTCTCCTTACATGAAGAAGAAGAAAGAAGTGAAAGACAGGACTTCATCAATCTACCAGCAGAAATAAGAGAAGAAGTCTCAAGCAGAGAAGAACAAACAAAAGCTGAGAGAATAGAAGAAGTTCCAAGAGAGGAACAAAGAATAGACATAGAAGATATTGTAGAAAAATTTTTGAGAGAGAATGTACATGAAGAAACAACAGTAACAGACATGCCATCATATACGCAAATCAGATCCACTTCACCCATTAGACCCACTCACACTCACCAACCATCCACCTCATCAATTCCTACTTCACAATAAATCGTACAACACCTAGAGGATAGATTATTCATGATTAAACACTTTTTGCAAACCTTAGCCCTCCAAATGAATAGAATAGATCACAATCTTTCAACTGCCATGTTATCTATGATTTTAACTGCCATGTTATCTATGATTTTAAGGGCTGATAACATTGATTAGCAACTTGATTCTCTACGAGCTCTAGCAGAATCATTCAAAGGTCATACTAGTCATTCCCATTTCACTTTACCCCATTCCCATTTTACTCCACCACAAACCCATTTGTATCCACCTCAAACTCACTTTCCATCACCTCCACATCATTCATCACCAGTCAAAAACAACCCACCAATAACACTGATGTCTTCACCTTCACCTCCTCATCCATCGTCTGTTATTCCAAACATTACTCAAACTGAGAGTCAAACTCCTCCAACATAACCTCCCTCAATTCCAAACACTGAAAACCTCTCCAATTTACCAAAATATTATATTACCAATCCTCATAGAGTTATTGTCAGACATGGGAAGTATCCTATCATATTGCCTTTACCTAGAGTTTATTTTCTTCCTCCAAGGCCATCCATCTCTTTGGACTAAACTTGGATGGATCTCATTAGATCTAGAGAAGTAATCCCTAAATGGATTGTGGCCCTTCCACCAGAATGGAATACACCCTCAATTCGTCCAGAGTGGAGAAGACCTCCCACTCCTCCAAAAACTCCATGACAAAGTCCTTCACACTCTCCTCCAATAGTTGTTGATAATAATCTTGATTTTCTACTTCGTATATCCAATCTAATCAGGATGATAGAATCATAGTTTAGGCTTAAGTTAGCAACCAATTCTAAAGTTATTAGAATATTTCTTTCTTAAGATATCCATATGCATCCTTAAGAATATCCATTCTCTAGACTTAAGGATCCTAACATTCTTCATAGGATTCTACTCCTTCCAGATCCTCCATTGACTCTAATAAACTATAAAATTCACATTCCTGATAAGGAGTCAATTCGTCAAGATTATTCTAAGAAACTTCTTAAAATGCTTCCAATGTCAAAACCTCTTAGAAAAGATTTTCCATCTCCCTTGGGTCATCATAAATTCTTTATTTTTACTAAGGAAGAATTCACTTTCTACAATAATGCCAACTTGGAGGCCATTGCTGACAATTTGCCTCTCCCATATCCTCAGATGAATGATCCTTCTAGTGAAGAAAGGATAAGGCAGATACAACCTCCACCATGGTGTCAACCTCTCCCACCACCTTCCTCACCTTCTTCCAAAACTAAAAATCTCAGAAAACCACCTTCTTCCTCTACCAAAGCCAAAAAGCCACCTGCTATCCTAAAACCAAAACCATCACCTTCTTGATTTCAGCCATCCACTTCAAAACTAAAAAGGAAGCCTAGAATTCCACCTCTCAAAGAACACAAAAAGGCTTACATAACTAGGATAAATGCAAACCCAAAGGTCTCATAAAGGGACTCCTGTAGCATTTCCTGGGCTGCTGGATCCAAAGTTTCGAGAAAGAATAGATTTCAATTATGTTCACAATTGTGAAACTACAGCTTATACACATGAACCTCCTATGGCAGTTCCAAAAGATCCATTTTTTTTTCAATCTCCTCAACCAAAAAAGGCTAGAACATCCAAGCCCTCTCCCAAACCATCTTCTTATGAACTCGAGCCACCTCTTCAAGATGTCTTCCTCAAGACATACCAAAGAAAACCCAAACCACCCAAATAAACCTATTCCATTTATAAATTTTTTTCTCTGATGTAATTTTTTCCTTCTAATGTATATACAATTGTATCTGAAATTTTAAAAAGTTCAATATATATATGCATCTTTTCTTTGACTTATTATTGCTTATTTCCCCCTTTTTGATTATGACAAAAAGGGGAAGAAAATGTGATCATATGATATAAACTAAAATGATAGGTGTATGTATAAGATGTCATGTAAATGAAAATTTCTATGACATACAGTTAAAATAATATGCATCAATTTAGGGGGAGCTACATTGAATTGGTCAATAGAAATCTTTCTAAAATATCTGCAAAATAAGTTTGCCATAAAGTTATTATTAGACAAGCTTTGAAAGGTATATCACTTACTGTTTTGTCATCATAAAAAAGGAGGAGACTGTTGAACATATTATCTAGCTTGATTTTGATGATGAACATTCTTAACCAGGTATGTTTTAATGATGAATAAGACATAAGAGAAACATTAAGGTACTAATGATCTGTTCTCAAGTACATTACAAAAATATTAACACATACACAACTTACGAATAACATTCATGATGATAAAAGGAAGACAGAAAGTAAATGCTCTTTTAAAATTAAGTATATAAATTTCATATATACTTAAAATAAGAAAACAAAAATTCTGAAGTCTTGAAGACACCATTCGAAGCCAACAATAACAACCACAGAGTTATCTCAGCATGCTTCAAAGTGAAATGGAAAGCTTCAGAATCGTCACAATGCACTTTGGAGTTAAATAAGAATCTTTTGAGTAGTCACAACATGTTTTAAAGTAAATTGAAGAGCTTCAGAGTCAACGTAGTAAAGCCTTAGGCAAGTCATAGCATACGTCAGAGTCTTCACAATAAGCTTCAAAGTACCATAAAATAAAATACTTAGGAGTCATTACAACTATGTTTTGGAGTGGATAGACAAGCTTCGAAGATAATTGGAATGCTTCGGAGATAATTGGAAAGCTTTGAAGAAAGCCCAAGACAAGCTTCAGAATCCTCACAGAATATTTTGGAGTTGTCACAAGCATAATTCAAAGTCCTTTTCAAAGCTTTAGACAATCACAGCATGTTTTGGAGTTGTTAGAAACACACTTCGGAGTCTTTTTAAAAGCTTTGGACAAGTCATAGCATACTTTGGAATAATCAAGAAAGCTTTGGAATCATTAAGTATGCTTCCGAGTTGTCATTAAAGTTTCGGAGTTGTCACTGTATACTTCAGAAATAATAGGACAAGATTTGGAGATAATCAGCTACGCTTCGGAGAAAACGAATATACTTCGAAGAACTTAGAGTCACGTTTCGAAGTAAATTCGAATAAGCTTTGGAGTAAATAGACTCGCTTCAAAGTCCTCAAAGCCTCACTTCAGAGACAATAACCAAGCTTCAAAGATATTAAATAATACTTTGGAGTCATCTTTCTGAAGCATTAAAAGTTCAGAAAATCTAAACTTCTTTATACAAAGGACTATCACAACTAAGAAAGCTTACTATTATTTTTGAGAATCTGAAGAAAAATAAATCAAGTCATCAAAAATCATTCAAGACATCAACTGTTCACTCATCTCTTTGGATTAACTAAAGAATCAACTTTGGAACACACATGATGAAAGTGAACGTTGAGAAAAGTCAGCCACAGAGTAGCAGATCAATACAAAAATGCAGCAAAGTCAGACGTCATACAAAATATAAGGTAAAGAAAGATATTTTTGAATGTTTGAATGTCTGCCAAAGTTGGCAACCGAAAAATCTCTCTTAAACCATAAAAGAGAGATTCAAAAGCTAAAGAAAAACATATCTTGAATATTACTAATCATTACTAAAAATACAAAGAGCATTCAAAATCTTCCTTCAAAGTTCAACTCCAATAGCTACATCTCTGTCAGAAGCTCTCAAAGTCTAAATCGCTTCTCAATCAAGGTGTTTGTATCTTTTACTCTCATTGCTTATTCATTTACTGAAAGTTCAAAATTTTATGTCCAAATCTATTTAAGTAAGAGACATTAATCTGTACACTTCATTTTATTGTTTAGAACACAAGGAGAGTACTTGGTGTTTATATACTAAAATAAGCATGTAGTGAACTTGCTAAAAGGGTATAAGTTTATTGGTGAGCTTTGAAAACCAACAAGTTGTGAAAGTTTCTATTAGCTTGGAAAACCAATAGGTTGGTTAGAGAGCTTGTTGTAAAACCAATGTTTATTTGATTAGGTTGATCAAGGTATTAGTGGAGAATGACTCAGAGAAGTAGAGTAGGAACCCAAAAATAGCCGAACGACTATAAAAATCTTATGGTGTGTGTTGTGCAATTTGTTTTACTTATTCATTTAGCACTTTAGTCATTTGATTTGGCCAAAATGTTTTAAAGCTTAATTCATCCCCCGTCCCTTGAGCTACCATTGTACAAGGGACCAACAACCCCCAGATTGATCTAATTGAAAATCTGTTGAAACTAATTTGGCATCGCCGGTGCCAGGTGGATTTTCTCTTGTATGTTATGTTTTGTTGCTCCTTTGCCAATTTTCTTCTTTTCGAATCTTTGAGCTTCATTTTTCCTTTCATTTTCTCTTCTCTTCCTTCCAACACCTAAAAAATTTAACAAATAAATATGAAATATATCTAAAAGTAACAAGGATTTACAAATAACTAAGCTTCAACATATATAATGTATGTGAATGAAATTCACTTATCACATCCTTTTCCAAACCTCCTCCCATCATCGTCCATGTGGAACACCTTCATAGGATGGTTGGAAACAACCAAGCCCTTCAAGCAAACCTACTTCTAGTGTTCCTTGAGTTGCTTATTCCTACCAATGAGGCACGAATTCAACTCATTCCACCCATCCAAGTCCCAACTGCCATATCTCTTTAGCCTACTTCTGCTCTTATTACCTTTGCCTCCCCTATAACAATAATAGTCACTTCTAAAACACTTGCTCTCGCATATTTCAAAAGACCCAAACCACTAACTAAGAAACTTTATTCTGTTGCCTTTTATTTTTCTTGTGTATCATGTATCAATTTTTTAATGTCAACACAGTGTATCAAAATTCTACATTTTGTAATGAAATACAATTTTTGTATATTTCTCTCTTGTATATTTCCTTCATAGTTTCTATGTATTTTTCTTTTCCCCTTGAGCCTTTTTTATTATGAAAAAAAGGGGGAGAATAATGAATTAAAAGAAGTAGAATAGTGCATTCATTCATGGGGAGTTATTAGAATATTTTTAGAGATGTACTTAGTAAAGGGGAGCTATGTGTTTTCATTGAAACTCTTTTTAGTTCCCATCCTGTATGTTTTATCCTTTCTAAAAGGTAATTCACTCAAATATTTGATCATCATAAAAAATGGAGAGAATGTTGATACAAACCTCCTTTAGTTGGCTTGATTTTGATAATGAATATGATTAACCAGCTAAGTTTTGATGATAAGCAAAAACCTGTGAATGAATACTAACAGTTATGTTCCCAAGTGTGTAGTGACATATGTATAAATCATATTAAGAGAAGTAACTTTAGAAGTGTGGATAGCTCATTTAAGCTTATATTAGAGACAAGATCCACAATTAGTCAATACGGAAGAAAATCTTATAAATGCTCAAAGTATGGAGACTATAGTTACTTAAGATTTGAGTTTAAAATGACTTTGACACTTGTTTTAGACATGTGATCCAAGCTTCCAAGGTTGAATTACAATTAAAAGATATGTTTGGCATCAAATAAGAGCTTCAAAGTGTCTTCAAAAGTACATCAGAAGTGGTAAACTATGTTGCTAAAGTAATCCAGGTCAGATGCCTAAGTTTGGACGTTAAAACAGCTTTAGATCTGCTTAAGAAGTTTTGAAGGACACTTTGAGAAATGCAAAAGTAAGTATGCAAGGCAATTTGGATGTGTTGAAGCCTAAAGCCTAGAAGCTAAAGATTTAATGTCATTTCAGAAATGTTAAAGTTTTACTTCATAAGTACTAAAACATGGCTACAATGCATCTTTAAGTCTGAAGTAATGAAAATTCAATATTAACTAAGTTCCAAACTTCAAAAGTTACAAAAGCCATCTTTAGAAGTGTTAAAGTATTACTTTAGATGTTCCCAAGCTTAAACAAAAGTGTTGAAGTTCAAAGGCACATATCCAAGCGATTCAAGTCATTTCAGAAGTTCAGAAGACATACTTCAAAAGTGCTGAAGCACTATTCTAAATGCACCAATTGATAAGTGAATTTTATTCACTTGTATCTAATATTATTAATTTTTTGATTCTTAAGGAGTTTATATGCATTTCATTATTTTTATTTGTTTCTATAGGTACATTGGAAAGCAGAAGGAATGGATAAAAACTATGGAAAAGATGTCTACAAATGTAAGGATGAAGAAGACTCAATTGAAGGAAGCAAGAAGAGCAGGAAAGGAGGCTGCAATTCTAGTACAACAATGCCATTGACTGCACATGGAGTGAACGACGGGCAGCAAATTAGGCACCATAGTGCCAACACTACTATAGTGCATGTGCAAAATTTTTCTCAACCTGTTGTGCACCAAAAAAACCAATTTTGAGGATGCTTTTTGGGAAGTTTTTCCTGGTGTTTTGGAGAGTTTTTTGATGGCTTTGAAGAGAAGAAAGAATGGTTTTGAAGATCAAGAGAAACTAGCACAATTTCATGGATAAGAAGACAAGCATAAAAGGGGAAGACATTATTATCACTGGTTTTCTTTTGTTTTCACTTGCTTCCATTCCTTGTAATCTTAGATTTAACTTTGCGATTTGAACTATGACGATACTAAATGTTTCTTTGATGGATTTATCTTACATCATGAGTGGCTAAACTCCCTCCTCTAGAGGGGAGATAGATTTTATGGGGATTTCATGGTGTGAGCAATTAATTACATGATTGATATTGTTATTGGTTTATTTGTGATGTTTTATGATTAATGCTTTCAATTTATTGGCCATTTATTGAATGCTCAAGTATTTAGGGTTTAACATTCAGGAAAGGTAATCCTTCATATGATCTAAGCATCACAACATAAAATCATACATGACTCTAGAGAGCATCTAGGTTTTATGAAATCACTTAAAAGAATCAAACTCTTAATGCATTCTTGATCTTTCAAATTTAGAGGGATATCAAAATTGGGGGATTAAGAATAGATACTTAACTCAGCACTCGAGAGAGAGGGTTGAGTATTTTAGCATTCTTGATTTATAAAACAATCCAATGATCAACATAGAATAAGTTGAATGCACCCTAATTGAAATATAAATGAAATCAACCCTCTAAAATCTTCTTACCTTGATTTCTTCTTACCAAAGCAGGTCATTTGTATTTCTTATTCAATTCCTTATATCTTCACTTTCCAAAAAAAAATAGGATAATTCTTATGATAGCTAGTGATTAATTAAGTTTCACAATCTGTTGAACCAAAACTCTTTACTAGGCTTGATTTTGGTTATTGACATATCTAACTAGCTAAGTTTTTATGAGCAAAAGCACATGAGTAAAAGTTTAAGCTACTAATTATTATTTCCTAAGTGTGCTGTAATAAACAATAGGAGAATAGCATAATTGGATAGCACTATGAGCTACATCAGACACAAGATCCACAGATATATAACAAAAATAACATAAATGCTCAAATAAAAAAGAATGACACTGAAACTTTGAAGAAGCAGCATGTGAAACAACTCTTAGACATGCCTCAAAACAATGCCAAAGTAATTCAGATTTGCACTTAAGTCAGACAAAAATCAAGGCTTTGATGGCTTCCATCTGTCCCCGGCAACGGCGCCAAAAACTTGATGGTTCAAATTTAATACCTCGCAAGTGCACGG
>JAYJMB010004029.1:0-13409 GCA_036873735.1 Pouteria campechiana | reverse complement strand
GGAGTCCTGGGTTAAGTGTGAGGGCTCGGTTGTGAAAGGTGCATCCCGTTTTGGGCGGGAGTGCATGACGGGCCCGTATGAGCGGGACAAAACCGTGCGGCTTGTGGCCAAAGTGGACAATAGTGTACCTGGAGCTCGGGTTGTTACATGCCCATATGCAATTCATGGGATATTCCCTATTCTTATCAAAGCAAGCATTCATCATATTTTAGAAATAAAATGCCCACTTACCTTAATGGAGTACAATTTGATAATTCCTCTAGTTCTAGAGCTTAGTTCCCAATTAACACCCAAATGGTCCTACATATATTACATGCATCACATCCAACAACTTATATATGTTTTAAATGGAAATTCTACTCAATTCATAAAAATAGATGAAACTTAAGCATCTCATTAGGTTTTCATTCAAATAATCATTTCAACGTTTTCTCCACTAACACACCCTATTAAGGTTCATTAATACCCTTAAACATTATTTTATTCATTTCACAATTGGGCAAGCTTGATAAACATCAAAAAAACCTTAATAAATTAATCTTAACATGGCTCAAGATGGTTATAAAATTCAGCTTTAGGTCCTTTCTTTAAGCTATTAAATGGGGAATCTTTAAATACCTTTCAACATAGGATTGGGCATGGGTTTCAAGTGCATAAACCCACTATTTTTTTCCTTATTTCATGCACCATTTCAAGCCAAATAAATAGACTTTCTAGGTGCCACAGGCTGCCCACATAGCTGCCATTTATCAGGCTTCTCTAAACACATTTATAATGCAAATATTCACTCTGATCAAGGCCCTATTGTTGTCCATTTGTCAACCTTTCTTTAATCACTTTTTAAGGAATCTATAACCTCATTATAATGTGTAATTAGTATCCACTTAGGGATTGCAATGAAATCTTTTAAGTATACTTTGCTTTTCATTGAAACATTTCATTGAATACATGATGGGCATTATTTAGATTACAAAATTTAGTAAGGTAATTCAAAAAATTTTTATTTCCAACAACATACATCTGTTATATAACATAATTGGTATCTAAAAAACCTTAAAAACAAGTCAATTAAGCCCTTAATTTGTTTAATTTGTTACTCAAATACCCCATACATGAATGGCCTTGCCAACCTTCAAGTGGGTTGTTGTCCACTTCATTGGACAATCATATGTATGGATTTCTTATGCCCAATCATCATAATAACAGTATAATCAATGCCTATACTCAATTCCCCCATCAAATTCAAACTTATCCATACTAAATCCTCCTCTATGTTGCTGTCCCTAAATGGGGTAAACCCTAGCAAACAAAAATTTGACAAATCAGATTGAGGGATGAACTTACCATTGGATTAATTGGTTATTCCCACCATAAAATGAATTTCTAGCATCATTCCTCTAGTTTTCTCATATGCAACAACATAGGAAGGATGAAATAAACTTATTCTTCCTATTAGCTACATTGAAAATGGAAGGATTTAGCTCCTCTTGCAATGGATTTTCTAACTAAAATGGCAAATGTTTGGGATGTAGATGGCTGGGGAAAAAGGGATACCAGCAATGGGCATGAAATGGGGAGGAAGAGGGTTGGTTGGGAGTGGTTGAGCACTATAATAAATAGTGCTTTTGGTGCTTCGTAGGTGCACACACCCATTATGCGTGTGCAACTCTTTTTCTCCCTTAACCTCTTTAGTTAAATATAGTGAATATGTTCTCTAATTATTCCTTTCATATGTGGATTGGATTGCCTAAATAATTCATTCATAATTTTAATTAATTGATGTACATAATTATCCGCCACTCATCAATACATTTTGTTTCACCTCTAATCATCTCCTAATACTAAAAATAAATGTTTACAGCAATTTTCCTTATCCCCAAATCCCTAGGTGTTATAGTTTGTCTCAAGAAACTTACCAAAAAAGAATTTTAGAGCATTTTTTTACGTATTATTCAAAGCCTATTGATACTCTAATGGAAAAAGGCCTAGTTCTTAGCATTGAGCAATATCTTAAAACAAAAAAAGAAAAGATGCAAATGGCTAAGGTTCTATATGCAATCGTTGTTGATAGTTTGATGTATGACATGATGTGTACTTGACCCGACATTTGCTTTATAGTTGGTATGGTTAGTTAATACCAAAGAAATCTTGGAATTGCTCATTGGGTTATGGTCAAGAGGATATTCTGATATCTTTGTGGAACTGCAAATCTTGCCTTATGTTATCAAGGAGGGAACCTCAAGGATTTTGGATGTAGTGATTCGTATGGGTCTGCTAATAGAGATGAAAGAAAAGCCACTTTAGGATATGCTTTTATACATGGAGGTTGTCATGCCCCGCCCCCAGGCCTATGTGTTTCACTGTTCTCCTATAATTTTCCTATTTTAAAGGAAACGTTCTGCTAAAAATTGGGTAGAGTCTCTCCTAAAAATATCAAGATCAATACCTAATATACAATCATCATATAATTTTCTAATATCCATATCAACAATTTCTAATATATTCCATAATTATAAAACAAATAACCCCAAACCAACATCCACATCTATTTGCCCAAGATCGAGACCGATCATGATGGCATCACATTCTAAGGGGAATCTTACATCACCATTTACAATCTTATAACTAAGACACCATTCTGTAATACTTAACTAGCTTTCATACCATTCGGTGAAAAATTCTTTACTATGACATGCCATTAAATCTTATTATACATCATTGGAATCCTTTAAATACAAACATACAAATACATAAGAAAATTTATAATTACCAATCATTATACCATAATGAAAGAGTCTTCAATCTTACTCAACAGTCCCAACCCACACTTGGGAGTCTTTACCTAACTTTTCAGCCAAAAATTTAAAATAAAGAAGGCATGAGTTTGGGAAAATTAGTAAGTAGGCAGGGTTAAAAATGATAATCAATATTTAAGAACAATATATATTGACATCCAGAGCATGTATAGTCCATGTTTAACATCACCTTATACAAAGCATTCCATATCATTTGATTTCATCATATCCATGACCTTCAATATTCTTAATTCATGTATTTACATAACAGATTAAATATCATTCAGTGCAAACCAAATGCCCCAAAGTTTTCAAATCTAATCATATATCAAACAAGAGAATAACCAAGGGGTCATTCTTACCCCTAGAAATGTATTCATACACTTATTATAAATATCTATATCCAATCATAATTAGGGGATCCGACTATCCCCACTAGGCATACAATACATCACATTATAAATCCAAACATATAGCTTATAGACAAATGAGAATGCATTTCATTAACAAACATATCAACTTATCATACCAGCCCAATTACAAAACAAATAGGATGATCATCATCCCCATTCATACATTTGACAGCAAAAAGCCTACTCACCTCAAGGAAGAATACTTGCATAAACCTTCAACTCAGCCCTCAATTCAATCGCTTGAGCTCCACATCATTGCCTCATAAATCCCACAAACATAACAATTCATTTGTAATACTTTTAATGTCAACCCAACATAATTAACAATTAATTATGCATCAAATAAAAGTGCTTTCTCATCCTTCACTAGTATCCTAGGGTTGGAATCAAACCCTTTCACAAAAGTAATTTCTCATTGAGGCTTTTCATCAATCATCCCTTATACATGTGGTAGTCTTTAAATTATGGCAATAGGTTCTGAGTTTCCTGTATGCTTAACAATACACAATCATAATCCAACATACTCAACATTTAAGTAATATTAATAACATGCTAATTAGGCTCTAAATAAATCCAATCCACTACCATTTCAACAGTCATGCCTAAAATAGCTTCTCATTGAAGTATTTTAATAAACATATACTAAATACTCTTTAAATGATGATCTCTCAGTGAGGTACCTCAAAGATTCTTCATTTCTTTCAACATGCATCTTGTATACCACATGATTAACATGTAAAAAACTGAAAAATAGTCAATTAAGTTAATAATTTCATGATTTAGTTGTTTAAACATGTTATGCACAAAACCCTTTTTAACCCCTAGTTAGTTTATAGTCCAAAAATCCATTTTCATCGATCCAATTCAACCCCAACAAGTTCCCTAACAAAGCAATTTCTTAATTAAGCATTTACCCCATGGTTTCCATAGTCATTCCCATCTTTCAAAATACTATTTATGAAACCCTAACTAACATAAATCATTGTATTTTATGTCCAATCAAGTTGCAAAACCTCACTAAGCATGAATTAATCACTTTTTCTATGATTTTAACAATAAATCCCCTTCGTCTTTCCCAAAAGTCACTGTATACAAAACCCTAGTTTGTCATAAATCATGAATTTGATTGGGTAAAACAACTTACCATGTAATTTAGGTGCGACTTCCTCTCATGGCCAGAAGTCCATACTTTAAACTTCAAGTGGCCCCTTCCATTTGCAACAATCAGTTTTTCTTTCATATTCCCACCATTCAAATGTCAAAAATCCATGCCTATATGCAAGTTGGGATGTTAATCTAGCTAAATCATCATTTTCTCTAACAAAATGGGCAACATTTAGGCCTAAATGGGTTAGGGTAGAGGGAGGAAGAGAATAGGATGGAACAAGGGAAGAACGGAATGAAACATGCCAAAAAAGTTGACTAACCGACTTAAATTGCTGATTGATGCTGCGACGTGGAATTCACTCACATGCCCATTTCCCTCTTTTCATTCCGACGCCGCAACGTTGATTCCTAGGCCATGGCGTCCATTCTGCTGCCCTTGTTTTGTGGATTTTTCTCCACTTTAAACATTGATTTCTCACATGTAATTAATCCCTCTCTAATAATCACATATAAACATCACAAAATCACATTCAAATACATAATAATGCCCTCCATTAAACTCAATTAATTTTTATAATCACCTTTAATTTGTATGCATCCTTGGACATCCTATAATTACTTTTTATATGGATGCTTGCATACCTTCAATTTGTCAAATCATGCTATTTAATCATCACAAATCTCAAATTAGCAACCCCAAAAGTGAATAGTAGGAATAATATCACTGAATACTAGGCTAAGACATCAAAAATTCAAATTGGCCCATGTACATCATGGCCTTAATACTATTTTGCAACACTTCTTATATTTTAATGCCTTGGGTGTTACATAGGTGCAGCCATCTCTTGGTGCAATAAGAAACAAGGATGTATTTCCTTTGCAGAGAATTTGATATATTATGTTTTCTCGATTAATGAAATAAGTTTGCATTTGTGAATTTTTGAGGCATAGATCTAAATTTAAGAAATTGATGTCATTAGGATTTAGATCGGCTTTCTTACACTAGCGATCACCTTGACAATGAGATAGCATGAAGGATGGGACATAAAATGTCATGGGTACCATGTGTATGTGATCTCCTTGTCGCTTAGAAAGTGAGTAAGGATTAAAAAATTTTAAAGTGTCAGCTTAGTAAGACTAAGATGAGACTAGTTATTTAATCAGATATGGAGTATATCCACATCTCCACGTAGCATATAAAGAGTCGAATGGAGATTCATATGTTAGAATCCTAGATCAAACACTCTAGGAGGAGTTGGATCAACATCTTTATGGTCTTATGGCATGACAAAGTAAGTGAGAGCTCCACCATAGCATACATATCAACTGCATGTGTTGCAAGATGATCATATTAGGGAGTGACTGAATGAATCTCTGCTTTGTCACTATGTGAACCCTATGGACTTTTAGTCTAAAAAAATACCCTTTGTGATTGGGAACTATGTTATGAAATTGAAACTTGATATTGCTACTATGTTATCTAAGAATCAGGTATTATTTGATTTATAGAATATTTCTAGGAAAGAAGTCAAGTTGAGATAGATTGACGTGAGTGTCTAAGAAAAAAATATATAGTATCACACTAAGAGTTTGTGACTCATTGCTCTGGTGATTATATCAGATATAGTTCTGATGTAATCACGAGTATAAATGTTTTTAGACAATAACATGTTCTGTATTAGTTATGAGAGTAATTAGAGATGTTGCAGAATGTTTGATTAAAATGGTTTGGGGTGTGAACGAGATGTAGAGTGTAGTGTTATTTAGTTAGATGGTCACTTAATATTACACTCCTCAATGGTACCTTTTCTCATTAGGTTGCATATTCCATTTACCTATATGAAGTGAAAAACTCATAAGATTTAAGAGATCAATTGTTCAACGTGTACAAGTGGGAGATATTATTTGTGGAAGGTGTGTCCACCTTGTAATACAAATCCAAGTGCGTCTTGGACTGCATAGGTACACAAGTGAAAGGATAAGTTCTATTCCTATTAGGACTTTTATACACAAAGAGACTCCCTCTCTCTATATATTCTCTACCATTATTCATTGGGAATCCATCAGTTCTAGTCCCTAGAATATATTCTCTGCCATTATTCCTTAGGAATCCATTAGTTCTAGTCCCTAGAAAAACGGTGGGAGACTCTAGTAGCCACCCGATAGAAAATGATAAAGAGGCTTGTAAAGCAAATCAATCTGATCTTACATGTTCACATAATAAGGTATGTAGTTTATCTTCGATTATCTACGTGATAATTCCCAACAAACTATAGAAAATTGTACTATGTGTTTTTGCTATTTTAGAATATTAACAGATTATATATTTAAATAGATAAAATTATTTCTAGTTATTTAAATTTTACAAACATTTAAGTAAATCAAATTTTATACTTTTCACATTATGCAACTAGCACAACTGTGTAAGAATTATATAATATAATTATGATAAATAATTTAATTAATTAATTTATAATAATTCAAATATTTTAATCATTTTATTTTCACATTTATAGAACTTTACTAGAAACATTCATAGCTTATAGGTTCTATGGACCACTAGTTCCAATGTATTCTTAGCCTTTGCTGAGCAAAGAAAAGGATAAGGCAAAGGCCTAAATAATTTTCAATTAAAATTTCATTTTTTATGATTTAATTTAAGTAAAATTTAATTCAAAGGAAATACAAGTTATTTTTATGAAACTAATTTAAAAATTATTAACCTAAATTATTAATTTGAAGCTAATTCAAAATCAATTTAAAATTTTTTATAGTTAGATTAAGTTTTAAAAATAAAATTATGACTAGGATTGGGCTAAAATCTTTACGACTATAGTGAATGGTTAACTAATCACGCTATGATAATTTTGCCAAACACTATTAAACTCTTCAAAAAGCATTTTAAGTATGTTCCATCGAATAAACAAAGTCAAAGGAAGCCTAAGTCTCTAGTGCTTTAGTTCTTAATGCTTTTTAACCTAATTAAATATAATATTGTATTTCGCAAATTGATCATGGAAAACCAAGTATGGCAGTGTAACTATCAAAGTGAACCAAATGTTGAAGCATTGAATGTATTCTTAGCTACATTCCAATATTCTTATACATTATAAGAGATATATAGGAAGATGGTTTTCAAAAATTAGAAGCAAATGAAAAAATTCCAAGTGCTTAAAAAAACTCGAAAGCTTATATATTTTCTAATTAAAATCATGTGCTGTAGTCCTCAATGCCTTTAAAGGAAATTAGATATCATGTTTTATTTTAAAATAGATTGTCAAAAACCTAATCGGCTATGCAATTATCAAATTAATCCAAATGCTGAAGCATTCAATCCACTCTCACTTACCTTTAAATGTTCCTATTCATTGCAAGGGCCTTATAAGGAGATGATTCTCTAAAATTAGAAACAAATTAAATAATTCCAAGTGCTTAGAACTTGAAAAATTTGTAACACCCCCAACACTAGCTAATGTGAATTATTGTTTGCTTTGGGCCCACCATATCCCGTTAGCAAGCAGAGATTGCATAGTTTTGTCCCTTTATGCTAACTCTATAGCCCAAAAGGTGCCTAATGACTTGCCACAATTCACACTTAGGTATTACCAAAACATATCTTATGATCCCTTTCAGCACACATGATTGTGAGCTCACCACATCTACTCAAATGGTAGTGGCCAAAACGTGGATTTGATACCATTTGTAACACCCCAAGTCTAGCCAATGTGAAACATTATCCACTTTTGGCCTACCAAATCTTGTTGGTAGTTAAAGCCTGCATGGTTTTGTTCCTTTGAGCCAACTCTCTAGTCTAAAAGGTGCCTAATCATTACTTGCCATAGTTTACACTTGAACTCTAGATCTCAATTCTTCTTAGTTTTGAAACCAACTCTCTCACCAACTAAGAGTCCAAAGGGATAAAACAATGTGGGCTTTGCATGTCAACAAGATCTGATTGCCCAAAAGTAGATAATATTTCACATTGGCTAGTGTTAGAGGTGTTAACAAATAAAAAACTAATATCCTCTTGAACTAAATCTCAAGTGCTCTAGTACTTTACTCAATGCGTTTCATGGAGATTGAATATTGCAATGTATTTGGCAAATTGATCATGGAAAACCTATTCTAATAATGCAATTGTTAAATTAATTTGAATATTAAATCATTCAATTCTCTTTCAGATACCCTCCAATGTTTTTATTCATTGCAAGGGTAATATAAATAGATGATTTTCAGAAATTAGACAATGAAATAATTGAAAGGCTTAGATGTGAAAGAATTCAAATGATTATCTTTCCAAAGAAAATCTAAATTGGTTTAGTGCTCAATAATTTTTAAAACAATTAATTATTAAGTCATAATTAGCAAATTGATAGTAAACACCGTTTGGTAGTTAAACTATCAAATTAATCCGAATCTAAGGCATTCAATGTAATCTCACTTACCCTCAAATGTTCTTATTTATTATAAGGGTCATATAAGGGGACTATTTTCAAAGATTAGAACCACATAAAATAATTCAAAGTGCTTCAAACTTAAACAAATCTCATATTCTTAATACCTTTTAAGAAATTAATGCCTTTAAATCTCATGTGCTATAGTGCTTAATGCCTTTTAAGGTAATTAATGCCTTTAAGAATCATGTGCTTTAATGCTTAATGCCTTTTAAGGCAATTAGATAATGCATTATATTTGGCAAATTGATCATGAGAAACCTAGTATGGCAGTGTAACTATCAAGTTAATTTGAACATTGAATCATTCAATGGATTCTCATCTAACCACTAGTATTCCTTGGTTATTTGCAAATATACCTGCAACATTTGATCAATAATACAAAAATACCTCTAATGTTTAAAAAATAGCAAATATAGTAACATTATTTGACATAACTTATAAATATACTCACACTATTAAGGAACTGTCCCAATCCATCTTAAAAAAATTAAAAATTCCTAAAATACACTCAAGTCCCTTCTTCCCAAAATATCATATTAGTGTGGTTTCCAACATCTAACTTCCAACATATGGTTTCCTAGCCACCTAACCCATTACAATGGTTGATTTTCCAATGCGCCCTCAAATCTAACAATTGGATTATTTTCCAACATCGGGAGCCCTTTTAGAAGTTGGATTGCCATCTAATGGTCCACTAGTCATCTTGTAATTCTATGGGAAAAATGTTAAGACTTACCCCATAATCAACTTGATTTTGATGATGAATGAGCTATCATAGCAAAGTTTTGATGATGACTAAACACATGAGTGAAAAAGAGGATACTAACAACTTTCTTTCCAAGTGTTGTAGAAATAGAATGAAAAATTTAAGGAAAAACACAATAGAACCAAAGAAAGAGTGATATGGAACCCAAGGGTACATGTAATCAACTTCTACATATCACAAAAAGAGTAAGAAAGGAAAACAACAAGTAAATGCAAAGGAAAATCAAGGTTTATCAGTACAAAGAATAGCAAAGAGGAGACCTTATCCTTTGTACAGGCCTCTGGAACAACTTGGAATCTAGCCCAAGTAGAAGATTCTCTCTAGAGTCTTCTATAGAGGAAAGATCATCCTTATAAAGGTTTCCAAAACTAGATACTAGTGGTAGTTGGAATTGTCAGACCCTAGAAAGGAATCTATAGAGGAGAAAATTTGAGCTATAGAGGTCTGAAGGAATCTCTAGATAGATCTCTCCTCTCTTAGCAGTGTATAGAGGACAAACCCTCCCCTTCAAAGGTTTGTTTATAATGTTATAATGGTCACTGACAGCTTCACCTGACCTACAAAGGTTTGGTCCTCATCTAGTTAATAAGCTCTGAAAAACCAACTTGTAATTGGAAAGTGTTATGTTAGTGGAACCTAAGACAATAAAGGAAAATGTTTCATAGAGAAGTGGAGTAGGATCCCAACTAGGGCTAAACCACTATAGAAACATTGTGCATTGAGCTTTTTGATTTCTCTTCATACTTTTTCAACATACTTGCATCAATTTGGCAAAAAATTTGTTAAGCTCAGTTACCTCTCGAGCTACCATTTGTTAAGAGACCAACAAATGGTATTATAGTAGGCTTTACTTCTTAATCTCATTTGATCCATTTATTAAGCAGTGAAGAGATCTACAATGACTAGTTTGTTCCACAACATAGCCACAAAGCAATAATCCACTACTTGACCACCATTCTTTAATGGCATTAATTATGGATACAAGAAGATGAGAATGCAAAGTTTTCTAGTAGTAATAGATTAATAGTTGCGGGTTACTATAAAGAATGGAAAAATTATCCTCAATACTGAAGATAATTACACACTAGAGGATATTATTGCAATAGAATGAGATGTAAAGGGAACGAACTATCTCTATTGCTCTTTATCCCCTTCTGAATTCAAAAAGATTTCCTTGTGCGACTCAGCAAAAGAAATATGGGATATATTACAAGTAGAATATAAAGGAACCAACCAAGAAAATGAAGCAAAATTTAACATTGTATAGGAATATGAATCCTTCACTATGAAGGATTTATAATCTATTTCTAACATGTTTGGCAGGTTTTAGAAGATCACCAATAAACTAAAAATGTCTTGGTGAAAAATACAAAGAGCTTGTTAGATTTATGTATATGATTTCAATGATAACAAAACTATTGTAGACTTTATTTAAGCTAATGAAGCTTTTTCTTAAGGAAGTGCTGAAATGTAGACAGATATGCTTGGAATATGAGTATATTATTGGAACAAAATATTTATAAGCATATTACATAAGCTGCCTACTTGAAGTAAACTTAGAAAACTTACAAATGCAGAAATCATAATGATCCTTACAGCATTAAGCTTGGTTCATCATATCAAAATGTCTTGGATCATATATACACAAGAAATAGTGTTTAAATGAGTTTTATTTTAGAAAATACACAATGATGATTCAAAGAGAATATCCTTATTACATAATATTTTCCTTTACAATGAAAATAAATGAAAAATATCAAGGTTTACAAAAGTGGCAAGGTGTAGAAAATTTCAAGTTCAGGTCCCTAGACTCATACCATAGCAACCGCATTTCAGCCTCCCGTAGAAACCACGTATAGTGTTCTAGGAAAAAGTGAAATCCTTAGACATTCGCAACTAATATCGCAGCCACCTGCAAGTATTGTTTGTGAGCGAAGCCAAAGCTAGAGACACCATGATGTATCGCTTGCCACATTTCTTCAAAGGATCTGAAGTGTCTTTAGACCTTTTGGAACATCAAAGAAGAATCCACTTGGAAAGCCCATGCCGCCTATGCGTACTACCTTGAACACAACTATGATGTAATGCCCCTCCTCCCTTGAGCATTACTAGTGGTAAATTCAGAGAAAATTCTGACAGAGTCTCCCATGATTTACCACCATTATCCTATATACAATATGCTAAACCACAATAATTATATAACAAATACCCTCAAATATGCAAATTTAATATGGCCACTTCCAGGCCCTATCATTTTCTACACAAATTATATAACTGCTGCCTCCAAAACACACATCACCACAACACCCGCAGACCAAGATCGGGGTACACTGTACCCTAGCTGTCAAATCATATACACCTACACCATAAAATAACATGCTATAAAACTAAGTAATGATACATGTCTAATATATATCCAATATCTAATCAATAATATACATCATCATACATCATGAAAAGGAGTAAAGCCTCTACTGGTGTCATGGCTTAGCCCCGTCATGAGACCCAACACCCTGTTGGGCTCCGTCCTATGATCTATTAGCTAAAAATTTAAATAAAAGTGTGAGTTTAGGTAAAACACAGTAAGCAGGTAAGCAGAAAAATATGACTGCAGAAAAATATGACTATAAATAATGTAATAAACAACGCCAAATAGAGTAGTAAACAATGATGCAAACGGGCAAAACATGCCATGCCATATGCAGGATGTCATAGTCAGTCAGTGGCCAGGTTCATTAAGAATTTAATGTTAACCTCTCATTAATTATTTCATATACATACTCATAATTATATAGTATATATAGTTAATTGGTCAATATCGGCTTGAATATCGATACGTCATACTGCACTTTTTGTACCTACCAATCCACGATTGCCTCTTGTACCCGTATACTGCCCCACCATCATCCACACACTCCTCCCCGAGAGGCGCACAAACCAGAACACTACCCTTTCACTTTTCAACGTGTCAGATCCATCCTGGCACTCCCGGTTAGAAGCCTGCTAGGCCCACACAGCCATATTGCTGTATCCAGTGGCACCCCACCCTCATCTTCTCACAAGAGTACCAGTTCTCCATAAACATGCCTACACATGCTACTCAGGCCAATCATAGCAATTATGCCATCCAGGCTAATCATAGCAGTTAGGCCATCCAGGCCAATAGCAATGCCCGACCGTGCCGGCTGCCCACATAACCACCCACTGGCCAACCAGGCTACTCCTCGCCACATGAAGGACACAAGTTGGCCCTATGACCATCATAAAATATATAAATGAGCCACACTGGGCTCTGCGCCAATCAGGCGCCAAAACTAAATTTTACTAGCACTCCCGGCGGTGCAAAATACATGTACATAATTTTTAAAATAAAATTCTTATTTACTAGTTTACAAATGACCAATTGACCTAAAAATATTTTTTTTAATTTAAAATAATATGAAAAATTTTTGATCCAATTTTTAGAACCACATAATGTAAATTGAACAATTTAAAATTAAATTATGAAAATATGAAGAAAAAATGTTAAATAAAATTATAAATCTCTTTTGCTCCTTAAAATTTTTATATCAATTCCACATAATATAATAGAATTTAATTAAAATAATTAATTTAAATTAATTCAAAATGAGAAGATTAAAAATAAAGCAAAATTTCAAAAGGGTGGGACGATATCAGCATCTCATTTTCAGGGTATTTAATGTTCATATTTTTTTGAGGGGTCAAACGGTGGAATTTATTCATGAAATTTGATATGATGATATTAAGTTATACTTATTATAACCTGATATTTATATTTTGGCAAAATAACATCACTAAATTAGTTTTTAATCAACCTCAAAAGGGGTACTTGGTAAGGTGTTCTGTCAGT
>JAYJMB010004028.1:0-13410 GCA_036873735.1 Pouteria campechiana | reverse complement strand
TCTCTCTCTCTCTTGAGCTACCATCCAGATAATGACTACATATTTGTTTTGTTATTCCACTTACTCTCTTTTAAGGCGGAGAGCATCATTCCATCTTCTACAATCTTCCACAACTTATAACTATTGACAATCAAAAAGTTTTTCATTTTTATGTTCTAATAGTTATAATGCTCCTCATCAAAATATGGAGGCCTGATGGTCGATTGATCCTCCATGATTCCTACTAAAATTGTTTGCCAAATAGGATCACATTAAGGTAAAGATTTTAAGATAGTTAAATGCTAATTTTAGTGCCCTGGTCTGATACTAATGGTTGAGTATGAGATTAATGCTAACTATTAGTCCCCAATAAGGTGTATGGCAAAGCACAAAACCAAGAAGATTGAGAGATAAGTATATATGTAAGTGTAGAAAAAGAATAGTAGTGGAAGTACATAAGACCACAAGACAAAAAGCATACAAGAATTAAAGTGGTCCGGGCTCCCTTGGCACCTACTCCACTATCTAAGATATCCCAACCTTAGGTTCCACTAATAACGTATGGTATCACACTTCTCTTGGTTTTCAGAAATCACCAAGAACTCTTATACCACCTGGTTTTTTTGAACTTACTTGGAATTCTATAATGTTGGTTTCTCCAAACTTATCAAAAAGCTCTTTACACTAGTCTGCTGCAAGAATTCTCTTCCTTGTAGCAGAAAACTAAAATAACCTAAGTAAAGATTATACAAAAGTAATGTCTCTTACTAGGTTTAATTGTACACAATATAAGCTCAAATGAAAAGAATAAATAATAATTTTATAGTGCTTCAAACTCCTCTTATGATGGATTTGTTGTAGCTTTGACCTTGTTGATCGTTAAAGTACCTTGGAAAGAATGCACTTGGAAATTTGATTCATTTTCTTTTGATTGATTTATTTGTAGCACTTAGAACCCTCAAACGTTTTTTTCTTCTTCCTCAATGAAACTTCTTTTTATAAGTTCCGTAGGAGTTTTTGAGTGTTTAGAAGAAGACTGTTTGAAATCTAGCCGTTGTTGAGACTTCTCATCAATTTTTTGACTATTATATCATAGACCTTTATAGGAATAATCTCTCCTCTATTGGAAAAACTCTATAAATGATCATACCCTTTAAAAAATCTACTGGTCTGCTTTGTCCACACCTTTGTGGAATATGGTCTTTACTCTATGGATCTCTATAGATGTCATGACTTGGGCTCTTCTCTATAGCTCTCCTCTATCAATCTTAAACTTAAGAATAATATTTCATGACTCTAGCAAACCTCAGTAACCCAACTCGTCTCCTCTGTAGGTCTCCTTTATCATTTTAAATCTTAGCACAACTTTATTAGCTTAAGTTTAAATCACTTGCAAGCTTTGTTCTTATTAAAATAATACACCTAAACTCAACTA
Organism: Pouteria campechiana; assembly: GCA_036873735.1. Lineage (NCBI taxonomy): Eukaryota > Viridiplantae > Streptophyta > Magnoliopsida > Ericales > Sapotaceae > Pouteria > Pouteria campechiana. Next base: position 11,996 of record JAYJMB010004028.1, on the reverse strand, counting down.
ATTCTATTTTTAATACCATAACCTTAACCCTAACCCTATTGATTGGGTTCGGGTTTAATTTCATGTTTCGTTTCAAGTTGAAACACGGGTTGAAACTTTGCTTACCTATAACTTTTCACATAAAAGTTTTATATGTAACTCATTTTAAATAAAATATGAAAACATTAAAACCGAGTAATTTAAACAAGCAACTAACTAAAAACAAGCAATAAATAACATCACTAGAAAGAAGATATATGGAAAGGATATTTATTTATTTATAGAACAAATATTTCCAATAGAAGCGGAAAAATGCGCTATCACATCTCCGTAGTTGAAGAAATTACACTCTCATAAGAGCAATGTTCACGGCTCGATTGTCCAAAATGGTATGCTTGTCAGCATGCCATTGTGAATGTTACTCTCAAGCATTGTCTTTGTTACAACCTGAGAATGTAAAAAGGTTTTAGAATGATTAAATACAAATTGAGATATATTATTCAAAACATATGTGAATCACATATCAAATAGTCTTTTTTATCTAAAATATATCAGAACGACAAGTAGTAGACTTGTAACATAATCGCAGTTGTACGATTAAACTTAATAAAATCAAATGCTCACTATTCATTACTCAACATCTGATTTAGGAGTTCCACATTGTTTCAAATATCTAGCCAGGCGAATAGTCCAATCAAAAGAGCCAACAACGCCGGATGCTTATGCGCCACACCTACGTCGTGGGCCGGTGGGTGGGCTTAGAAGATGGGTCGTAGTGAAATGGGCTTGCAGGTGCTAGACTTCACTTATTCATAGGCTCAGCGCACTGCTTTCTTCTCCTTGGGCCTGGCCAATTGAGTAGTGCCAGTCTTGACTTTGAGCACAGCGGTGTAAGGCCTGGGTGCTGCTGTGCTTCGATGGGCAGTTGTTGCTACCAGGCATTGGCCAGAATGGCTGGCATTGTGGTGTTGATGGAGGTCTTCTCCCATATCTAGCATTGAATGTGTTCTAGTTAGGTGATGGAGGTCTTCTCCCATGTCTAGCAATGAATGGTTTCTGGCTAGGTGGTGGAGGTCTTCTCCCTTGTCTGGCATTGGATGGGTTCTGGACGTCGAAGGGCTGGGTGGTGACATGCTGCCAGTTCTTCACATTGTCATAGTCACGGTGGGGCCCGCTTTGCATCTAATCATGAAATTCTTGGAAATAAATCCAGCGGTGCTGGGCATTTTTGGCCATGACAGCAGCAGTGTTGAGCCTTTTGAGTGCTGGCGGGATTGCTGGGATGTATTAGGCCAGCGGTGAAAGCTAGTTGGGTTGCTGTCCATGATGGCATCGTCACGCTGGTTGGTGGTATTGTTTGGTCGTCCAGCGATGTGGACCCTATTTAACTGAAATGTTATTTGGGGCCTCATAGCTCTAATAATAATAACTCGTTTTAGATGCTGTTGAAATGAGGCTTCAATTGGATTTAAAATCCCAACTCCAGATTGGCAAGACATATACATTGCTCTGCGAGGCTTACCCAACCATTTTGTCTAAGATTGATCCAAATCAGAAAGCAGTGGTGATCCAAGATTACTCTAGGCGTTGTTTGTCACAGTGACGACACTACTTGCATGACTTGTATTTAGGCGTTGTAGATGCTCCAATGCTTGGCTATTCGTATGCTCCATTCGCTGGTCGTTTGGGATTTTTGCACTTTCCATCAAGCAGGCCACCTCGGCATGATCCAAGCCATTGCTTTTGCAAATCATGGTCTCTTAATCTCATCCGACGGCTTAGATTATCCAACAAATGCCCGCCTAGAACAGATTATGAAGGACATTGGAGATTGGACAAGCGGATGATTTTTCTAATATATGCATCTATTTTGGTTTAGGTATTAAGTTTCATTTAAATTAATCTACTTATTTTTTAAATAATTTGGATAAATATTTCCGCGTGTAGGATAGCTTGGTAGTTTTTTGGTGTTTTTACCATAAACACTTGACTACTTTCAATTATTTATTAAATAAAAATAACTTTAATCTTAATTTTCCATAAGTATTGATATCTTTTGATTTCAAATAAAGAGCAATGCTCCCTTACGCTCTAAAGCATAACTAAACTTACTGGGCTCCGAAAAATAACGGTCCGATAAATCCTACGGCATAAATTTCACCTTTGGGTATGATTTACCTTGTATGAACCTACACGGTCTCACGTGCGTAGCATAATACACACATTTATACCCGTTAATTTCTACCACGGATGAAAGGCGAAGAATCCTTGCGAGAGTGTTAGTATCCGAATAATATGTTTTAAAATAGAAAGCATTTATCATAAGATTTTTTTTCTTTTTGCCTTCTTTTAAAAGTACGTACAACCAAGGTTGGAAGAATTATTGTGATTAAACCATGACATAAAAACCTTAAAGAGCATATATAAATTCATTAAATTATTTTAATCAAATTTACTGCCCACAAGATAGTATATAAACATCTATTCCATCCAACGTGTAACTGATAAATAGATGAGTTGTTGAACTGATTTTTAGATGATTTAAGAATTTATAATGACATATGCAAATGTTTTTTTCAATCTTTACACATGATTTAATGTTTTCTTGTATGATAACACTCATGTGAGCTTTCAATAGAAATGATCTTCAAGATTTTGATTAAATCAATAAATTAAAATGTAATGAATGGCTTGGATTGAATCAAAATATCATCATACGTGAAAAATAGAGAGGGCAACACCGACCCTACAGGCAGCATTGAATCATGCTCCCTTTTGTAATTGATGAACGGTGGGTTTGGGCATGGTGTAATTCCTCATGCATGGCAACGGTTGGATGCTTACTAATCAGGCAAAGTGTAATATCCACACCTAGGCCTACGCTTGTATGCAAGCCGATTGGTAAGAAACGTATTGCATTCGAAAAGGCCTAAGCCTGTATAAAGTCAATTATTATCGCACATTTCTTTATATAAACAATTTATTTTATTTAATTTTATTTGCTTTATTTTAAATTATAATTTTGTTGTCCATTCACATTATTTCTTTTCTTTTTTATTTTTTAGATGTTACATTTTTATTCTTTTTGTATTTTTTAAAATTTTAAATAGATCGACAAAGGACCTTATTTGAAACTCAAATCAATGATTGAAATTTAGCTTATCAGATCAAATTCTACAACCGAAGGAGGGATGCAGAAAGGTAAAGGAACCTAATAGAAAACTGAATCCATCGCAGTGCAAATTTCAGAAGCATATCGTAAAGACTCCGCTGAAAGCAAATCCAACTGGATGGAAAATTATTATAACCCTCCAATGCCCAAGCCCTTCTTTGAGGTTCAATAATAATACAACAAAATAATCACAATAGTCATACATGGCACAGTTCCATGTAATAGCAACTAACATGAAAAACCTATTAGCTTTTCACATAGCAATCTCTAGAACATTACATTAGCAGCATAGACCACGCCCATCACCGTCCTCCACCGTACACTCAAGGAACTAAAAAGCAGCTAAAAAGCTAGCAACCAATGTGGATTTCCAAAGAAAGCAAATATATGCAAGGGACTAGCACCAGCAACCAATCATAACCAATCACAATTGGGATAGGTATCTCCGTTGGTCCTCAATGGCAAGAATAACAAGAAGGGAGTGAATTGATATTCTATACTTCAAAGTAGTTTGGCACTCAAATATGTAAATCACTAAATAGACAATCAAAGGAGAAATAAGTAAGCAAATATAAGGATTTTTACAATAGTTGGAGCTTTCCCTTAACACCTACTCTACTCTTTCAAAGTCTACATTTTTTACTTTAAGTTTTACTAATCACACGATAAATACAATACAATTACCAATTGTTTTGTAGATTCTAGCTTCAAGGGGCTTTACAAATCATAATCAAAGTGAGGAGAATCTCTCTACTCACTTAAGCACAAAACAAGGTTTCCAAACCCTTTACTAGATATCAATGAAATGTTTGAAAGAATGCCTTTCCAATAGGCAAATATATAATAACAATAGTAATAATAATAATAATAATAATAATAATAATAATAATAATAATATACAATCTAAATGAAAGTGAAATAGAAATTAACAAAAAAGGGATTAAGATTGTATGGAGCTCCTTGAGAGTTGATATTAAGAATGTATCTCTTAAGCACTTGAAAGTTTTAAGAGGACTTGAGAGTATGTCAGCTTGAATGATGTTTGAAGGTTTTCATGCACTTATGAAAGCTTCATTAGTGTAACAAGTACAAAAAGAGGAAGTAAAACAAACAAAAATGGAACAGTATAAAGATATTGAACATTTGTTGAAATGAATCAAACAATTTTTATTTTATTTTATTGATTGTCCTTAATAGATTACATTTGCTATGTACATCAAAAAATTGTATATTCATATCTCAGACCACAAGTAGTTCTAATTACATCTCCACAATAGGAGAAAATCTTTAATTAAAAGAAAAAGTATAATGCATCTTAGAGACTCAAAAATAAAACGGACACTCTCTCGAAATGAATATGTGCTATCTTTGGAATCGTTGAGCACATTACGATAGCTCGATATTTAGGAGATTGCCTCAAGCCAATAGGCGGAGAGGATGACACAACTCTAGACTAGATTGGTAGACTTTGGATCAACGTAAAGAATGAGTATTTTGATCCAGTTAGTTTGTCCGGGATAGAATCAAGACTGGGTGTTTCTATTATTTAAACTATGAGAAACCATAGAGATAGTAAGTGGTTTGTGACCCCATTAGTATATCCTAGAAGGACTCAGGATTGAGTAATCTCTATTACGTTTAGACCTAAAAAAAACCAGATAATGAGCTCATAATATATCATGTTTTAATGCTTAAATTTGAATATGCTTTGATCCTTTTTTATGTAAATTTAGTAATTTATAAGCACATTTTATAAATCTGTACTTAATTTGGTTATTACTTGAAGAGAATTTTATGATGATTTATTATCTCTAATTGAAGATAATTAGGTGCAAGAAATGAAAAAAAATATGGAAGACATCAAGGTGGAGAAAGGAGCAAAACAATGGAGTTTGAATAATGAACAAGTAGTTAAAAATGAAGATTCAAAAGCAAAAAATATATATACTAAGGTCAAAAGTTCTCAAGTGAACTTCAGAAGTAGCTCAGAAGTTATGAAGTGAACTTTAGAAGTTACTCAAAATTTCTAAAATGGACTTGGCCAATTAGAAAAATTGAGTGTCGCGGCAACCGAATCAAAAGTTATGGCATCTAATATAATGAAATCTAATGTTACTTGGAGGCCATTTTGAGTATAAATAAATACAAATTTAGCTCAAGTGATCAATATAGAAGTTTAGCCCTTGAAGTTATCTAACCGATGGGACAAGAATCACATAATTTGAAGTTCAGACGAAAAGTTATGAGCAAAATACTAAAACTGCTCTAAATTGTCAGAAATTCTGAAGGACTTCTGAAGTTAAAAATGTGAAAGACAAAAGTGTGAGAGAAATTCAATGCTTGATCCACAGAAGTTTTGTCACTCTGCCAGAACTTCTGAACAAGTAAAGATAAAACTTCTGTATTGGCTCAGAAGTTGACAGAAGTTCTGGAGTGGACGGAAGTTTTCACTACACAATCAACCGAAGTTCTACAATGCGACAAAAGTCCCATGATCTGACTCTTAGAAGTTCTAAGTAGTGAATGTAGAAGTTCTAAGCATGGAAATTTCAAAGCAACAGAATTTCTACATTGGCTCATAAATATGACAGAAGTTCTATGCAAGTAAAATATTCTTCTAAGCAGTGCAATTTTGAATAACAGAACTTTTGAGAAGTGCAATTTCAGCCATTAAGAATTCTGAGATGTTGAATGTGATGTTGCTGTCCACACAATGATCAACGTTTACAATTATCTCAGTTATCTTTTGAAGCAAATACTTAGCATACATTGCTGAATTTTTAGAAGTAGTTAATGAGTAAACAATTGCAATATGTAGAAGGTATCTTTGGAAATAAGTTGTGCAATAATTTTATCTATTGCTGAACTTTTCTTATGCATGGAAACAAACTTTTTGAGAAGCAAATACAAAGTTATTTTTAGAAGAGGATTGTTGTGCGTAAAGAAATTATAATTCATGGAGGAATTCTATTAAAAACCCTATTGTTTGGGTTATTTAAGATCATCGAGGAGAGAGAGACTTGGAGGGAAGCAAGAGATGGAGTTCTAGTTCTACAATCATGCCTTTTTTAGAGAGCTTTCTTTATGTCTTTAAGATGAACTAACTTCCTTTTTCTGGGGCAATGAGGTAGCCCTCCTTGATATTCATTATTAACAAAGATTGTGGTTTATTAATTCAATATCATCTTATTTCATTCATTGTGTATAATCTAGTCATCTTATTTATTGAATTGTCTGATCACCAATTATGTGAATTAACTTGATTATCTTTGAATACATGGTCAAAGTAGATGCCATATGCTAAACCATTTAATGTGCTCTTTTGAATGAATGAGTAGATGGTTAAGGTAGACTTTATATGTTAAACTATTCTATTTGGTTCATTAAAGTTCTTCAGATCTTCATGAGTTTTCAATCTCAATTACACTACACGCCATAGGTAATTAGAATAGGAGAAAATACTTGATTTAAACCCGGATGCCTAATGGTAATAATCATACAATGGATAGAACAAACCCAAGATGTTGAATTGATACCAACAACTCAACAACATTGAATTTCATCAAGTGGTGAAATCGGATCTCCAAACTCTTACAATCTGAATTATCTTTCACATTACTTATTGTCATTGTTTATTGTTAGCTTGCATTATACTTCTAATTACTTAATTCATCTTGCTGATCTAAGACAACTCAATTTTAGTAACTAGACAAAATTGAACCAATTTGACAATTCTCTGTGGGATCGACCCTTGCTAAGCACATTGTATTGCTATACACTCGTGCACTTACGAAGAACTATAATTTAACCATCAAGTTTTTGGCGCCATTGCTAGGGACCAAATTCAATTTGGTTTGATTAAATTAGTTATGATTCTTTTTAGTTGTTGTATTTTATTTTATTTAGGATTTTTATTTCTTTCTTTCATTCTTTTGCAGAACTGTGAATGCAAGAAAGGCAATCATTGAATTTAGTTCTATTACCTTTAAATGATAACATCGATAAAGTGAAAATACAAACAGATAGCATAAGTGAAAAACACATTCAGATGGCTGACAATATGCAAAACCAAATGGCTCAATAGGCCCAACTGCTTACGAAAGAGTTCGCACGTCCAACGATAGAAATTTCTCCTTCATGCATTGTTTTGAATGATATTATGAGGAACTACGAGCTGAAGTATATACACTTTAACATGGTTCCTTCTTTTCATGGTATAGCTACAAAGGACCCCTTAACATTCATGTGTGATTTTTATACAACTATTCAAACTTTTCCATTGCAAGGTTTAACTGAGGATTAGTTTCCCATAAGATGTTTTTCTTACACCTTGAAGGATGCAGTGAGAACCTAGTTCATGACATTGGCTCCTGGATCATTGACTACATGGGATACAATTTATAATAAGTTCATTGGTAAATTTTTTTTCCATGCTAAAACTACAAAATCGAGAAGTAAGATTACCACTTTTTCTTAAATGGATGGGGAAGCATTTCATGAAGCATGGGAAAGATTTAAGGCACTACTAATTCAATGCCCTTACAATAGATATCCTCTTGAATTACTCAATCAATTTTTCTATGATGGACTGACACAACGATGCCTAGCCATGGTTGATAATACTGCAGGTGGAGCAATGGGAGAGAAGACTTTAGAGGAGACATATAATCTATATGAGATGCTTGGAGCAAATTTCTAATAGAAGAGTGTCAGAGGAAGGCTTAGAGGGATATATGAAGTAAATTCTAACATTGAACTTTCCACGCAGGTATCATAGCTTACTAGACAGATGAAGACCGTGTGTTCTATGATAGGGAACTTCAAACAACCCTCCCATGTTGATGTATGTTCAATTTGTGGTAATTCAAGGCTCTCACCCATTGTTTGTCCTTTAAATGAAACCTTTGCAGGAGGATCTGAACAAGCGAATGCAATGAACTTCTACAACTAGCAACCATGTAATGATCCTTATTCTAATACTTACAATTCTGGTTGGAGAAGTCATCCAAACTTTCCATGGAACAACAATCAAAACCAAAATCAAGTTAGAACTTCTTTCCAGCCTAAAAATCCTACTCTTGAGGAAACTATGCAGAGTTTTGTTTAAGTAACTCAGACTCAGTTCCAAAATAATGAATCAAGATTTCAGAATGTGGAGGCTTTAATAAAGAAGATAGAAACAATTGGGGCAGATTGCAGAAGTTGTGCAAAGTCACACACCAGAAAAGTAACCAAGTCAGCTGATAAGCGAATTATATTCACTTATATTAATATTAAATGAAATTATTTACTTATTAATCCTTGAGAATTTTTAAGTTCTTCATATGTTTCTACATGCTTTTTATAGGTGTCTAAGATTTAGGGGTAATGAAGCTAAACTGAGGACATAAAGCACAAATCGAAACAAGAACAGAGTAGAGCAGCAAAAGCGGGCAGCAGAATGGGTGCTCAAGCCCATTACCAGTGCTCAGGCACCCAAATCACAAAGGACTTCAAAGTTTGTGGTAGCATATAGGGCGCTTAAGCGCCCAAACTAGCGCTCAAGCTCTCCATGGGATGAAATAAACTTTTGGATTTCTACTGATTGCGTATTTTTCCACTTATTGGACTTGGTTTAAAAGGGGCTTTTGACTAGGGTTCAAAGATTTTTGGAGAGCACTTGGAGGCTACGCTTCTTTACGGTTTTTATAGAGTTTTTGAAGGAGGTTTTAAAGGAGAGAAAATCAACTTGGAGAGCAAGAGGTCCGAGACCACAACCAAGGAGTGAAAAGCAGGCTGAAAAGGGGGAAGACATTAAATTATTTTAGTTTTAATTATTTTCTTTCCTTATCTTTGTGGTTCATCTTGGAATTAAAACTATGATGATGTTGGAATTTTATTGGTTTGATATATTTTGCATCATGAGTAGCTAATCTCTCTTTTTCTTGAGGAGAGATGGATTTTATATTGAGTTTATGGTGTAATCAATAACTTTCTTGTGTGGCAATGCAATTAGGTATATTTGTGATATTTGGTATATAAGGTTTTCAGTTGATTTGCTATCCATTGGATGATTTTGTAATTAGGGTTTGATACTAGGGAGAGGTAATCCTAAGTAAGATTTAAATATTACAACATAAAACTATAGATGTCTTGGGAGAGCTTTTATGTTTTATGAAATCTTCAGCAAAGAACCATAGATATTAATGCATTCTTATTACCTAGATTTTAATAGGGATATTGAAATTAGGGTTTTGAGAATAGAGATTTATCCTATCACTTGGAAGAGGGAGTTAAGGACATTAGGATTCTCGGTTTATAAACTTATGCATTGTTAAATCAGATTTGAGTTGAAATTGCCATCAATGAAACATAAATGAAGTCGATCCTCTAGGATTTTCAAATATTGATTTACTCAATTCAAAGCTATTCTGTTTAGCTACTAGTTATGACTCAACTATTTTTGGTTATCCTATTTTTGGTGTCCAAATAAAGTCAGAATTATCTATAACAATAGCTAGTGAAAGGTTGAAATATACAATCCCTGTGGATACGACACTCACTCATCACTAAACTATAAAACTTGACTCCGTACACTTGTGATATAATTTGCAGCGAATAAGTTTTTGGCGCCATTGCCAGGGATTGGCATTATTTCAACTTTCTTTTGCTAATATTGTCAATAGATAATTTGCTTTAATTTGGAATTTAGTTTCCCTTTTCTTTTAATAAGTCCAATTTTCTTTTAAAATTTTTGCAAAGCAAATCCAATTTCTTTATTTTTCATAGCAATGTATGCAAGATCCTGAAGATTCTAATATTATTCCTTGTGATCCAAAAATAGAGAGGACACTAAAAAAGATTCAGAAAGCAAGGCAAACAAAAAGGAGAGTAATGGCCAATCAAACAAAAATTTAGCCATAGATAGAACAACATAGGCCAATCAGGGATTATTTCAGACTAGTGGTTAATGAAAGCTACCCTGGTATCACTCGTCCAGCCATTAATGCGAACAACTTTGAATTGAAGCCATCTTTGATTAATATGGTTCAGCAAAACCAATTTGGGGGTTCACCAAGTGAAGACCCAAACATTCACCTAGCCATATTTTAGGAGATCAGTGATACTGTAAAAATGAATAGAATACTAGATGAGGCTATCAGATTGAGACTTTTTCCTTTCTCAGTGAGAGATAAAGCAAGAAGCTGGTTGTAGAGTTTACAATCAGGAAGCATAACAACATGGGATAAAACGGTGGAGAAATTCCTAGCAAAATTCTTCCCTCCAGCCAAGACTGCTCAATTGAGAAGTGAGAATGGACAATTCAAGCAAATGGATTTCGAGCCACTATATGAGTGTTGGGAAAGATTCAAGGATCTACTTAGAAGATGTCCACAACATAATTTTCCAGACTGGCTATAGATTCAGCTATTCTACAATGGAATGAATTGCCAAACAAGGACAATAATAGATACTACTTCTGGTTGCTCAGTAATGGCCAAATCTGTAGTAGAAGCATACCAACTACTTGAGAAAATAGATTCAAATACATTCTAGTGGCCGAATGAGAGAAATATGTTAAGGAAAGTGGCAGGTTATCTTGAAGTGGATCCGATTAAGCTTTGACAACATAGATGTCCTCATTGACACATCAAATGGCCATTACAAATTTAGCACCTAAAGGAATGGCAATTGTGGGTGAAGCATCTTCTTCTTCTTTAATAATTGAAGCATATACTGTTGGAGATCCAACCAAGGAAGAAGTACAATTCATCAAAAAGGGCTACAATAATTTCTAAGGAAATAATATGCAAAATCCTTACTATCCTGGGAATTGGAGAAATCAGGATAACTTTCCCTATGAAAATCAAAGAAACAACTTACATCATCCTCCTGGATTTCAATAGTCCCATCAACCCCGAAATTAGTCCCAACCATCAGAAAAGAAGCCAACCTTAGAAGAGCTTATGGGAACTTTTATTCAGGAAAATTAGAACAGGTGTGCTATGAATGAGGCGAGACTCGATAATATGGAGACAACCATGGGAAATATCAATGCTTTTATTAAGTCTCTAGAAACACAAATTTTGCAAATTGCTAGCTCATCCAACAATTCAAACAGAGATTCTTTTCCAAGTAACACAGAGAAGAATCCAAGACAGCATTGCAATGCTGTGATGCTAATAAGTGGAAGAGAACTGAAATCACCACAAATGCAAGTGAAAACTGAGAAATCAGAAAAACACTCTTTAGAGAATGGAGAACCTGAATCAAAGGAGAAACAAGCAAAACCTAAGAAAGAAGAGTACCTACCAAGGAGAATTGCATTTCCTGACAATCGCACTATTTTGCAACCCAAACTTTCTTTTCCTTAGAGATTCCAAAAGAAGAAAATTGATGAACAATTTAAAAAAATTTTGGACATGTTCAAAAAGATTTACATCAATATTTCATTTGTAGAAGCTCTAGAGTAGATGCCCAATCACACTAAATTTACGAAGGAGATATTGTCTAGGAAGTGGAAGTTGGAGGAATTTGAAATAGTGAACTTGATAGAAGAATGCAGTCCTTCAGAGAAAACTTCCTCAAAAATTGAAGGATCCAAGGAGTTCACTATCCCTTGTACTATTGGAAATTCATCTTTTCATAAAGCATTATGTGATTTGGGAGGGAGCATCTATTAATTTAATGCATTTGTCTATTTTTCTGAAACTATGACTTGGGGAAGTGAAGCCGACAACAATAACATTGCAGCTTGTCGATAGATCTTTGACTTATCCATGGGATATTTGTAAGGCCCTGGAAATTTCAAAAATGTAAATGTTCACTCTTGTAAAGTTTTAGAAATTTTTACAATGCGGCATAC
>JAYJMB010004026.1:0-13420 GCA_036873735.1 Pouteria campechiana | reverse complement strand
TCAAGTTTTGGACCATCAAGTTTTTGGCACCGTTGCCGGGGACAGATGGAAGCCATCAAGTTTTTGGCCATCAATACTGTCAAGTCCCACTATTGTCTTTGGTAAACCTGTAATGAAATCCACAGAAATATCTGTCCACTTCCATTCAAGAATTTCAATAGGCTATAATAAACCACCAAGTCTTTAGTGCTTTGCCTTCACCCTCTAACATATCAAACACTTGGCTACAAGAGATGTTTTCTTCCTTTCCAAAGCTCATAAGAGATGTTGTCTTCCTTTTCAAAAGGAACAAAAATAAGAGATGTTTAGTTTTCTTCCTTTCCAAAGCTCATAAATAGTTTTCTTCAAGATTGCTCTAATGGTAACTCTTTTTAGCATATGACAAGTAGTGCTAACTGCTTCTCCCTAGAACTTCTTGGAAAATTTACTCTCATTCAAGATGGTTCTTACCATTTCCTAAATTGTTTTATTCTTTCTTTCTACAACTCCATTTTATTAAGGAGTTCTAAGGGATGAAAAACTTTGGTGAATTCCTTTTTACTCACAATAGTTAATAAATTTTCTATTTCAAATTCACCACCATGTCACTTTGAATAGAAATAATTGACATTTGCTTCTCATTTTGTACAAGCTTTGAAAAGGTAGAGAACATAAAAAAATGCTTCATCTTCACTAGCTAATAGGATTACCCATGTAAACCTAGAGTAGCCCTCTATGATGACATACACTTAGCTTTTTCCTCCAGGGTAATAATATTTGATGGTCCAAATAGATCCATGTGCAATAACTCAAGTGGTCTAGATGTGGACTTTGTTCTTTGGAGAAAAGGATGCACTGGTCTACATTGACATTTGACAAGCTTTACAAATCTGATTCTTGTCATATTTTTACTTGGGGAGACCATTTACAAGATTTTTCTTCCACAAAGATTTGATATTGGACATGTTGAGGTGTCCCATTCTCTTGTGCCACAGCCATGGGTCATCATTAATAGCAATTAGGCATTTTTCTACAATTTCATCTAGATGAACTAGATATATATTTTATGCCTCTTTTCACTGAACAATAGACTATCATCTACATTGAACACTTACATGTGGATGATTCAAACATGTTAGCTAATGCTTAGTAAGTTGTGCTTAAGTCCATCTACATATAATACATCCTCTATGCATACATTGAATAAACCAAAAATTTACCTATACCCTTGATGAAACCTTTGTCATTGTTCTTGAATGCAATTGTCCCTTCATTTGTTGGCTCCAAGTTCTTCGAGAGGTTTTTATTTCTGATCATGTGTCTTGAGCATCCACTATCCATGAACCAAGAATTTTCACACATTGCTTTGAAACTTATTTGTATTCAAAAAATAAAAGACTCTCTTTACCTCTTTGGTACCCAAGTAGTGGGTCCAATTGTGTTAGTGACTCTATGTTTGTGAAAAGATTGTGCACAATCCATGGGTCTCAACATCACCTCTTTCTAGAATCTTTATTCCATGGCAATCATATACTTTGAGTCCTTCTCTATTACAAAAATGACATGTGGTGGAAATTCTACGTGGTGCATTGTATGTCACTAGTTTTTTGACCCAAGAATGTCCTATGAACCTTCTAATTTCTCTCATTTATGAGGTTCATACCCTTGGACCATCCACCAAATTTTTGTTTTCTTACGGCTCATCACCACTTGACTATTCACATCCAAGTCCTCTTTTACTGGTTTGTCTAGTTATGCATGGGAACTTGTTCATTGATTCTCCTGGGTTGGAGAATTTGTTCAACATACTATTTAATATCCCTATTTCCTTTTTTCGTATTTGTTGATCCCATTCAGATGGTGACTCAAGAGTAAGGAATTAAGTCTTTAAAATTTTTGAACAAGTATGATCTGTAGTGCAAATATGAGAAAGGAAGGAATAGCACAATGCACTTAGATAGGAATTCTTATAGTGGTTCGACCCTTCACTTGGGTTCCTACTTGTCACAACTTGCCTTCCAAGGCGCTTTTATACTATATTTCACCTAAATTTGCCCACCTTTATGGTGGGGTGGTTAGGTCTTATTTTCAAAATGGTTACTTCCTATAGAAAATTGAATAGAGCCTCCCCTAAAAATGGGGCTTTCAAAACCCGTACAAGCATGCTATATACTATATCATACATTGACTTAAAATAAATCAATGAAATAATTTCTAAAACACACATACCCACATTCCCAGAGCCCAAGACTTGGGTGAATCATGATGGCGATCTACATAATTAGGATCATGTTATTCTAATACAACATGAAATATACCTATTTATGGCATGCCATACATTCCATTATATATCTATTGACTTTTTCTAATTATAATTATACAAATCTGATTGAAATGTAATTATACATCACTTGAAATCTTCAATGCAATTAAACAATTACATACAACTTTCCAAATTCACATTTCAATACCACACACATTTTCTATAAAATATAATAATGATCATCGTCTTTGGGCTCTCTTATTTGACTTGCCAACTAAAAATATAAATGAGAAGGCATGAGTCCGGGCATCTCAGTAAGTGGGCATGATTCAAAAATAATAATGAATGAAAATAGCGTGTTCATAACCAACACATAATTTCATACCCAATAATCAAAATTTATACTCATGAAACCCTCATTTACATTACCAATTCAATCTCAAATAATTGCATTCAATCATATCAATATACTTCATTCATACATATGTAACTTTATCAATTTCTACAAGTCATAATATCATTTCTATAAATCATTCTCACTATTCCGCAACAATCAAATAACCTTCCCCTAAACAAAACATTAAGTATTACAAACACATGGGCATACATTATTCCAAACATTCATGTACTCCCAAACCAGATACATATCTGAAATAAAGAAGTATGGGATGTGCATTATCTCCAACCAAAACACAAGTGCCTAGTTAAACACATAGAATATTTCATATAGCCAAAAGAAAGAGCCTACTTACTTAAAGAAAGTTCAATTCCATAGCTCCTTAGATTTCATAACTTTCCATCCAATCATCATTCATAAGCCCTACAATCATAACATATATTATAATTCCATTTAGATATGTTCGTAATACTAAGATAACTTTAACTCAAGTCCAATTATCAATTTCTCATATGCTTCAACCTATCCGTATCATCCATGTACATTATTAATCAACTGTGATCATTAATCTAGGCGTACCTAGTCAATAACCCTTCATTTAATACATCAATTCCTCATGAAAGCCTTTTAACAAACAGGTTGTAAGCATCGATTAATTTAGAAGGATTCAATATAAACAACAAGGAATTCTCATTTATTAACATGTGATGACTACCCAAACACAAGAACCCCTTTTAAACCTTCTTTAGATTCTCACTAAAAATCAGACTATTCACTCTTAAACATCCCAAACACTACCCAAAACATTCTGCTTCATGCATTAATCATTTTCCCCTATGAATCCCTTATCAATTTCATCTTTATATCTCAAATTCCACTATTCATGGATCTTCCAAAACTCTAACTTAACACAATTATAAATTTCCATGCCTAATTAAATTTCAAACATCATTAAACATGAATAATTCATTTTTCCTTTGATTTGACAATGCAATCCCATCATTCCCCCAAATACTTACTATTCATAAATGGGTGAAAACCCTAGCAAGGCTAAATTCATAAATTCTAATGTTTAAATCACTAAAATTAACTTATTAAATAATTCCCCCATGTTTAATACAACATACATTATGAAATTTTCCCAAAAAATCATAGTTCATGGAATTTACAAAACCGTAACTAAGCAAAAACAAAAATACGGATGGGAAAAATCATCTTACCAGAGATTCCAAGCATATCTTCCATCCATGGATGAAAATCCAAGCCTAAATTTCCAAGTAGCAACATCCATTTGCACCAAACAGCGCCTTCTTCCCCAATTCATGAACCCAACAGTTGGGTTTTATCATCTTCATAAAAAGACAATGATTATCACTTAAAATAGGAATCTCCTAGCTAAATCATGGTGGAATCATGCTAAAGAGAGTCTAGGGCATGATTTTGAGGCTTGGAAAAGAAACGGAATCAAAAATAATGAAACGAAATGGGTTTAGGGTTAAAAAGTCTTATTTTTCTGGTACTCTGACGCCCCATAGGACCTTTGCTGTGGTAAGGAAAAGTCATTCTGTGACATTGAATTGCTAGATAGGGAAAAATAGGCCTAGTTAAAGTAATTCCATGATAGGAAATTGCCTTACTAGGGCATGGACTTGCTGTATGGCAAAAAAATGGTTTTTTGAAGCCTTGCCGCGGTAAAGAAATTCTATCCCAATATAGTGTTAGTAATTTGAGCATAACTTTTACATATGATGTCCAAATTACATGATTTGTGAGGCATTGGAAAGCTAAATTAAAGGGATACAACTTCTATGCTATACATTTTTCCAAATAATCCCCCAAAAATATCAAAAATTTTGGATAAAGTGACCCAATTAGTTCATCTTATTGTTTTTCAGTCGTTTGGAGCAATTTCAGTGTGTTAGTCATAACTTTGTCATATGAAATCAAAATCAAGTTATTTTTATTCCATTGGATAGATAATATTATGATATAAAACTTTTATGTTGACCACTATTTCAAATTAGTCAATTATCTATGTCAAAATTCAGTCACAATGACCCCTTGTTTCAATTTAGCATTTTCATAATATACACGTGCTCCAATTTTCTTCCAAAATTTCCACTTTTTCTCTCATCTATCATCACAAAAAATTTAATCATTTCATTTTTCATTACTCAAGTAATAACCCATCCATTATAAGTGTTATTAAATTTTAGAATTCTTATTTTTAAAAATCACCAATGGTCCCCTTTTACATAAACCATTTCAAACATCATAGTAATCACTTACCACATATCATAGGCATGAAATGGAACATGGTCATGCTATTTGCCACATCGTTTAAGGTCAGTTGCCAAAAATCACTTATTCAGTAATTTTCATTAACTTTTTAACACCCTAGGTGTTATAGACTCCCCTTTTTACAAAAAGTTTCATCCTCAAAACTTTCAAGATTAAGTAATTTCCATTAATATCTCAAATTTATAATCAAATTAGAACTTGCAGATCCATATGCATATGATACACCATGCAAGTTGTGACTTTCTAATCAAATAACCTGAATATTTACAAACTGTCCTTAGCTAATAGAAAAATTTTCGTACATAATGCCTTATCTAAAAAATTCAAGATATTCATACATTCTCCTCAACTGTAGCAGTACTCTAAACATCATTTTAACCATACCAAACTTGCCATTTACAATTGGTACTACCAATTTACAACTCAATCATGCTAAAACATTTCAATTATCTTACATTGATTTTCTAATCATCCAATCAATTTTCAATATAGCACTCAATATTTTTACTTAATCTCTTCAAATTATGGAATGTACCACAGTGTAACCATAAGTTAATCCAAATAACCTCCAAATACCTTATTTATGCAGATTTACATAATTATGATACTCAATATCAACAAGAACATGTCCTCATAAGTGATGTTTTTCCAATTCATCTTTTCTCATAATAACCATTCTAATCATCTAACACAAAATTTTCCGTAAAAGATGGCTTATCGTGCATGTTTATGATGCACATACAATAAAACAATTCTCATACATCAAATGAAACTATTATCATGTAGCTAATACCATAAAACAAGAATTTCTAGCTCAAGTCTACTAAAATATTGTTCATATCTATTTGAGTCATTATTACTTCTTCCTCATCACACTCCAAACATAATTTTATTCTTAATCCTTCATCAAGTCTAGCTTGCTAATGACTAATATCCTATACGGGATATCAAAAAAGTGGACTCAACCATTATCAAGTGGACACAAAATCACTAGTTGTTACATATGCCATGAATGTCATAAATGCCATAAATGTCATGAATGCCATGAATGCCATGAATGTCATGAATGCCATGGATGTCATCAATATTTTGAATATCTTGAATGCCACATAAATGCCACCATACTACCACCCTGGCAGCTGTCACCACAAGAGTGTTGTGTCATTTTTTAATTGGACAGTTCGGGTGGCCCCCTATCAAGCTATGTCAGTCCAATAGTCTAATAGTATAGGCAACATAGTCCATTTCTAGATGGATTCCATCAGAAACCAAAGGAGCCATCTCGATAGGTACACAAACCTCAAATACACAACGATCATATTCTTATAGGCATCCTTAATACATATCAATTCTATTTCAAGAGGCATACTATTCCAAGCATGCACCTCAGTCATGCATCCAAGCCTTAATCAAATTATCAATTATCCAAACCTTAATCAATTGCCAAAATTTCACACCTCAATCAAATAGCCAAACCCAAGTTCACACAAATACTATTGTAATAGTCATCCAAAGTTAAATTCAAAGAAATAATATTGTTTCCAAGTTCAATTCCAAACAAATGATGTCGATATCCATATCTAAAGTTAAGCATACATCCTATTCTCATTTCCAATCCAAGCATGCTTCAAATTCTCAATCGCTATTAAAGCATATCTCAATTTTTTATCAATTGGTTAAACTCAAATGCAAACCGCATCAATTCATTAATACAAGTAACCTAGGCTAATAACAACATTCAATCTCAATTCCACAAGGGAATACATAAGTTCCTTTATCACAATTCACGTCATTTTATTATATAACACAGTATCATCATAACAAGGCAATTCCATAAATGGCTAGATGAATAACCTTCAAAATAATTATTACTTTTATCCATCCCAATTCATAACGTCAACACTTTACAATAGCCCAAATAGTCAAGAATAGTATAACTAGTGTCCCTATTAAATCATTTATTCAATATAATTACTCATAAACAAAATTATTCACTAAAACATAACACAATTTCAATAAACACAATCCAATTCAACCTTAGTGAAACCCAATGTCAATCAACACCGTCATGGCCCAAATAACTATTTATTCAACTTAACTAGTCCATAAGCAAAGTAATTTATTCACAAACTAAGTTTCCAATCAAAATTTCATCAAGGAATCCACAAAGTGTCTAACATATAATTCATTACAACATTTATTCATTGCTGAATTAAATCCATAATCCAACAAAACACAAATAAACATTTGGAAATCATATTACATCATACCATCTCAATTTGAGTTCATCAAAAAATCCATAAGGGTTCACACAGTTGATTCCATTACAATTCTATCTAATAAAAAAAATTAAAACTAGTTCAATATCCAAAATATGTAAACATGCAATTATACTTCCCTGCGCCATCACTATGCTTCCCTGTGCCACTTTAATCATAACCTACAATTGTCACTGATATAGTTACTCATTTCAATCATGCTTATGCTATCACAATGCTTCTATAGTCATTTCAAAATTCACCTTCTATGAATATCAAATTTCATTCATACTAATTATGCATGATCATATCCCAACATAATTATCATTTACTTGACCTTTATTTTCTTTCTCACACCTTCCTATTACCCTTAACTAATGATCTACCATGTTCTCAAATCATGATCAACTTATCCTTAGGCATGTCATTTCCTATCTATGTTTTTAATATCTTATAGCCATCATGATCCTGGGCTTATCACTTAGAGTCTAGGACTTATTACACAGATAAGTTCTAGGCTTTGATACCATTCTATCATGCCTCACCTTTTAAGGCGCAATGTCCTATTTTATACTATATTTCACCTAAATTTGTACACTTTTATTGTGGAGTGATTGGGTCCCATTTTCTAAATGGTCTAATTTCTACAAAAAATTTGACAGAGCTTCCCCTGAAAATGGGGTTGTCCAAACCTGTAGAAGCATACTACACACCGCATCATACATTAACTTCAAATAAATCAATGAAATAATTTCTAAAACACATATATCCACATTCCAACATACCAAGACCTAGGTGAATCATGATGGCAATCTACATAATTAGGATCATGACATTCTAATACAACATCAAATATACCTATCAATGACATGCCATAAATTCCATTATATATTAATTGACTTTTTCTAATTATAGTTATACAAATCTGATTGAAATGTAATTATATATCAATTGAAATCTTCAATGAAATTATACAATTACATACAACTTTCCAAATTCACATTTCAATACCACACATATTTTTGATAAAATATAATAATGATCATTGTCTTTGGCCTCCCTTGTTTGACTTGCCAGTTAAAAATATAAATAAGAAGGCAGGAGTCTGGGCAACTTAGTAAGTATTCATGATTTGATACCCAATAATCAAAATTTATACTCATGAAACCCTCATTTACATCACCAATTCATTCTTAAATAATTGCATTCAATCATATCAATATACTTTATACATACATATGTAACTTTATCAATTTCTACAAGTCATAATATCATTTCTATAAATCATTCTCACTATTCCTCAACAATGAAATAGTCTTCCCCTAAACAAAACATTAAGTATTACAAATCAAGGGATATACATTATCCCAAACATTCATGTACTCCCAAACCACATATATATCAAAAATAAAGAAATATGGGATATGCACTATCCCCAACCGAAACACAAATGCCTAGTTAAATACATGAAATATTTCATATAGCCAAAAGAAAGAGCCTACTTATTTTAAGAAAGTTCAATTCCATAGCTCCTTAAATTCCATAACTTTCTATCCAATCATCACTCACAGGTTAAATTCCATAACTTTCTATCCAATCATCACTCACAGGCCCTATATGCATAACATATATTATAATTCCATTTAGATATGCTCTTAATACGAAGATAACTTTAATCAACCAACTCAAGTCCAATTATCAATTTCTCATATGCTTCAACCTACCCATATCATCTATGTACATTATTAATCAACTTTGATCCTTGATCTAGGCTTACCCAGTCAATAACCCTTCATTTAATACATTAATTCCTCATGAAAGTCTTTTTTTAAATAGGTAGTAAGCATCAATTAATTCATAAGGATTCAATATAAACAACAAGGAATTCTATATTTATTAACATGTGATGACTATACTGTTCAATAAACAAGTGATTAAATCCAATCACAAGTCGATTATGCCCTTAATTCAATAACTTAACAGCTTAATCATGCTAAACACACGAACCCCGTTTTTACCTTATTTAGATTCTCATTAAAAATTCGATTGTTCACTCCTAAACATCCCAAACACATTCCAAAATATTCTACTTCATGCATTAATCATTTTCCCCTATGAATGCCTTATCAATTTCATCTTTATATCCCAAATTTCACTATTCATGGATCTTCCAAAACTCTAACTTAACAAAATTATAAATTTCCATGCCAAATTAAATTTCAAACATCATTAAACATGAATAATTCATTTTTCCTATGATTTGACAACACAATCCCATCATTTCCCCCAAATAGTTACTGTTCATAAATGGGTGAAAGCCCTAGCAAGGCTAAATTCATGAATTCTCATGTTTATATCACTAAAATTAATTATTAAATAATAATCATGAAATTTTTCTGAAAATTCATTGTTCACAGAATTTACAAAACCCTAGCTAAGCAAAAATAGAAATTTAGATGGGAAGAACATCTTACAATGATTCCAACATAGATTTCATCCATGGATGAAAATCCAAGCCCAAAATTCCAAGTAGCACCATCCATTTGCACCAAACAGCATCTTGTTGCCCAATCAACGAACCCAATAGTTGGATTTTATCTTCTTCATCAAGAAACAATGAATTCTCACTTAAAATAGGAATCCCCTAGCTAAATCATGGTGGAATTATGCTAAAAAAGGTTTAGGACATGACTTTGAGGCATAAGAGAAGAAACAGAATGAAAAATACTGAAATGAAAAGGGTTTAGAGGTTAAAAAGTTGTGTTTTTCTAGTGCTCTAACATGCCATGGGACGCTTGTCGTGGCACAGACTTGCTAGAAAAGGGCAAAATAAACCTAGCTAAAGCCATGCTATGGTAGGGAAAAGCCTTGTCATGACATGGACTTACTATAAGCCAAAAAATGGTTTTCTGAAGTCTAGCCGAGGTAGGAAAAAGCCTTATCGCGGCAGGGAAATTCTGTTCCGATGTAGTGTTAGTAATTTAAGTAGAACTTTTACATACGATGTCCAAATTACCTAATTTTTGAGACATTAGAAAGATAAATTTAAGCAATAATATTTTCATGCTAACCATTTTTCTAGATCATACCCCAAACATTTCAAAAAGTTTGGATAAAGTGACCCAATTCATGAATCTCATTGTTTTTCAGTCATTTGGAGCAGTTTCAGTGTATTAGTCATAACTTCCTCATATAATATCAGAATCAAGTGATTTTTGTTATATTGGATAGATAATTTCATGATATAAAACTTATATGTTGAATATTATTTTAAATTAGTCCATTATCTATGTCAAAATTCAATCACAATGACCCATTTTTCTAATTTAGTATTTTCATAATATGCACATACTCCTTTAATTTTCTTCTAAAATTTTCACTTTTTCTCTCATCTATTATCACTAAAACTTTAATTATTTCATTTTTCATTACTCTCATGCATAATCATCCCAAAATGCTCATTCAAGTAATTAAATCTCACTCCTAAACTCAAGTAATAACCCATCCATTATAAGTGTTATTAAATTTTAAAATTCAGAATTCATACTTTTAAAAATCACATATGGTCCCCTTTTACATAAACTACTTCAAACATCATAGTAATCACTTATCACATATCATATACATGAAATAGAACATGTTCATGCTATTCACCACATCATTTAAGGTCAATTGCTAAAAATCACCTATTCAGTTCTTTTCACTAACTTTTTAACACCTCAGGTGTTACACTACTCTACTTCTCTAAGTTAGCCTTTTCGGCTAAACTCAGGTTCCACTAACAACTTTGATCTGTACCCATCTGATCAAATAAATACACTTATTGGTTTCAAGCTCACCAACTAAATTTTACAATTCTAAGCAAGTAACCTACTTGCTTACAATACTCAAAGGCAAGTCCTTGACATGTAGAAATGTGCACAAATAAATGAATGTGTACTAATATTGATGTCTCTAATAGGGTGATTTTGTACAAAGTTCAGAAGCAATAAATATAATAATAAAATAGTAAAATGTAGTCCCTAAAAGTGGTTGATTAAATGGCTTTGGAATGAAACACTTTACAGTTGAACTTATGGAAGAAAACTTTAAAGTCTAAGTAAACACTTTGCCTTTTCTATCTTTCAGAAAAATCTTCTTACGTTTTTTGTTCTTACTTAACTCTTTTTATATTGACTTTTTCTATCATGGTAGCTAAAGATCATTTAATGCAAGAGAATGTTCAAATTTATGATTATTGAGTTGATTTATGTGGTTTCTAAGTTTCTGATAATATAATATCAGATCCTTCAAAATTGTATTTTGAATAACTCTTGCATAAATGACGTTACCATACTTTCGAAAGTGTTTGTCTTATGACTCCGAAGCAGTCACATAAAGAATGACTTCGAAGTGGCTATCAACTCCGAACTGTTTGTTCTATGATTTCGAAGAGTCTTATCGACTTCCAAAAAATCTGACTTGACTTAACTCTGAAGTGCCCATCGACTCCGAAGTTTGCTTCAAATAGTTTTATTGAATTTGAGGCTCATAAGCTTGTGATTCTAAAGCACTTAACTGACTCCGAAATAACTTTGCTGACTCTAAAGTTATCAAACTTGTGTCTCTAAAGAGTTTGTCTTCTTTTATTAACTCTAAAGCATGTCTTTTGTTTTCAAAGTTCTTTATTAACTCTGAAACTTATGAGAGCTTGTGACTCTGAAGTGCTATATTGGTTCCAAAGAAATACTTTTCTATCCTTGTGGACATTAGCCAACTCCGAAAGGGTAGCGTTATGACTCCAAAGTTGACTCCAAGGTTTCCTTAATGTATATGAATTTCTATTTTCTTCTCTTAAGTATATTTTTGAGTTATATACTTAGTTCTCTTGACCATTTGCTTGGTTTCTTCCTTTAAGCACCATGAAATTTATTCTCATAGATTTAGTTTGAAAATATATCTACAAATACTTGAGAATAAATTTTTAGTACCTTAATGTTTCACTCATGTCTTTGCTCATCATCAAAACATGGTTAGTTAAGAATGTTCATCATCAAAATCAAGCTAGTTTATGTTCAATATTCTCCATTTTTTATGATTACAAAACATTGAGTGTTATACCTTTCAAAACTATCCAATACTGAATTTAAATTAGCTAAATGCATGTTTGATATATAATGAATTTCTATTAACTTAGTGCAACTCCCCCTAAGTGGGTGAACTACATTTCATTACATTTTTATTTTCTCCCACTCTTTGTCATAATCGAAAAAGTGTAAAGAAACAAAATGAATTTACATAGCTTGCTATGAAACAGATTATAGAAAGTTATCAAAATGACAAATACATGGGATTGCTCTTAGAAAGTACAGACTACAAGAGAATATTAAAGAAAAAAATATCATACATTAGAGAGATGTCAATTAGAGATATTTGAAGAGAGAAATGAAAGTGTAGATGTAGCAGAATCAATGGAATGGTCTTGATTTTATCTTAAGGTTTTAGGAAATAATTCTTTGTAAGGGGGAAGAAGAGGCTTAGGTGAGGTGATGGTGTAGGCGATGACTTGGATTGATTCTTTTCGGTGGAGGAGGTGGAATAAAAAATGAATCTTTTGGAATTGTAGTTAGGGGTTCATGAGTGTAGGTTGTAAGTCCACAGTCAATGATAAAGATAAAATCAATGCTCTCCTGAAATATTGGATCTAGTAACTCAAGAAAAAATATAGGAGTGCCTGTTAAGAGGGCTTTTGTGCTGGCATTCATCCTTATAGTGTATTCTTGATGGTACATGGTAATGTAAGAAACATGAGCCTTCTTGTGTTCTTTTGGAAGTGGAATTCTTAGCTTTCTCTTGGGTTTAGAAGAGGATAGCTAGGATGAAAGTGTAGAAGATGATGTTTGGCGTAGGGATTTTGGTTTTGAATAGGAGGTGGTTTTCTTAAGATTTTTGGTTTTGAAGCTAGTTTTGTAGGGGGTGAAGTTTTTTATTTTCTTGTTGTTTTTGGAGGAGGTGAGGTTTTTGGTTTTGGTGAGGAGGCTCATTTAGAATAGTTAACTTGAATTTTATATTGAAGTGATGAGTCAGCAAGCTTTGGATAAGAAAGTGGAAGATGATGGCCAAAAACTTGATGGCTTCCATCTGTCCCCGGCAACGGCGCCAAAAACTTGATGAGCCAAAAAAATAGATGGTTCGCAATCAGTCCCCGGCAACGGCGCCAAAAACTTGATGGTTGCCATAAAC
>JAYJMB010004025.1:0-10543 GCA_036873735.1 Pouteria campechiana | reverse complement strand
ATCTCAAAACCACCCTCTTCTCCAAACACATTATTTCCCAAAACTAGATTTATTATCTTTTGAATGGTCTGTGACTCTGTTGTTACTAGACACACCAAGAAGAGAATAGACCTTCTCCCAACAAAACAAATGGAAAATAGATACCAATAAGCACAGTTAAAATGAATGAAGCAGAGAAATTCATTACATTTTCCGCCTCCAAGGACAGTGTGCACAGGATTCTGCCTCCCAAACAAGCGAAACTTCTTTTTGGATGCCGTGTGCTTCTCGCTGTCTGAATCTGAAGATGAAGATTCCTGATAATGATGAATCTTCTCCTGAATCTTATCCATCAAAGATTCAGAACTTGTTTCCGCCACAGGATCTGACATTTCCTCCTAAAATACCAACAGCAGTGCAACATGCATCAGAAATTCATCACAACCAATAAATAAAAAACAGCAACGTTATAAAAGACATTGTTTTGACAAGGATGAATTTTTCTCCTGAAACCCAAATTCATATGAGTCTCCATGAGAATGCTTTCGTTGAGGACACTACAATCATGCAAGCCTAACCAGCTAGGTGATCTCATGAAATGGTTTGATGAAATATCCACTTTTATCCACCAAATGGAAAATAATTCAATACTTCTGGCAGCATCGAGATCTTGGCGCTACTTTTTGTAATATAATTAAATTTAAGCTAACCATAATATTTATTTTCATACATTTAATGATAATCTCAAAAGATATCTTCAATAAGGCTTAGATGGGCTATAATAATACATTTTTTTCAGAGCACATACTAATCCACAAAAATTTTTCTAATCAATTTTACAATCCACAAGAGAATAGGTGAACATTTATTCTATCAAAGTGATACTCTGACATAAATGAATGACTATATTAAATTTTAGGTGATTTAAATATTTGTGTTAATAATTTTAAATGATTTTTAAAATTTTCATAATTAGATTAAATAAGTCCTGCCAAATATGAAGGATGGGCTGCATGTGATGGGCCGAAAAATGAAAGATCTGGGTCCTGCCGGCAGGATTGAATCATGATTCCTGCCGAACAGGGAAAATTATTCAGGATCTGTGTAGATAAAAGCAGCAAGTTAGAAGCACACCAGATTGGCAATTTTCTGCATAGAACAACAGCAGGAAAAATCCATACAAAGACAGGTTCATAAAAACTGATTCACTGAAGAAGATTAAGCTCGTCCTCATTCATCAACAAAAGGACATACATTCCTTGGCCACGAAATCAATGCATGTGAAGAAAAATTTCATGGCCCACAGATAATCTCATTAAAGACAATCATAACCGTTGAATTAGCCCATGAATAGAACACATGGCAACAATGGACAATCCAATGGCAAAAGAGGTCCAAAATTGGGTAGACGAGCTCGTCGCATCCTGGGGAATTTCGAAATCTCAGTCGGCCAGACAAATCGATGGTCTGATCTACGCATATCTGGACCTGCCATTGCAAAATCGAGATGACATTCTAGAGGCGAAGATCGTATAATTCCTCAGAAAATCTATAGATATCAACAACCAGTCAAGTAAGTTCGTAAAAATCTCATCGACAAATTTTCATGGAAAAAGAAATGACGGCAGAAAAAATCTTATTTTGAGAAGAATCGAAATCTTTACGAGAAGGAATATGCAGTTAGGATTTCTTTTGGCGTAGATTGCTTTATTTTTTTCTTCTTTGGATCCTCTTCTTTCTTGCTCCGGAAATCGAACGAGAAGATAACGGGCGTTTGTTTGGGATGGAAAGGCAGGCAGCTTTAAATAGTCGGGGAAGGCGGGAGCCGGCGACTGACCACGTATTCATGGGAAGATGCGTAACGGCGATGGTCACGCCGTTACAGTTTTCGCCGTTTCAACTTTCAACCGGTCGCTTGGGACGATGAAACGGAAAGTTAAGTTTTTCTCTTTTTTATTTAATTTAATTTTGTATAAGATATTTAAATCTGATTACAACAATTCCTGTTTCACTCCCCTTTCAAAACTAAAGATGAGCTTTTCTTGGCAATACGCTTTTTTTGAAGTACTGGTTGAGTTGTCTCTCACATAATTCGTAATCTCAATATTTCCCTGGTGGCCAATTTTGTCGTTGAAGTGATTCTTCGTTGTTAAATTCAAATCGCCACTCTACCTAAATACATATTTGCAGATGAATATGGACCGTCAAGAATCTAAATTCATATCTAAATCACTTCACATGGGATTAAACATTAGATTCTCAATTTGCTCCGGGGCAGATTGATACGATCCCTTGCAATGCCAAGAACGCCAGTTCCAATTCCATAATAGCTCACGTGATGCAAGAAGCTTACTAGCAACAATCAGAACTCTCACTCCCATTTCAGTATAGTGACTAGCCAGTTCCAACAATTCCCAACTGATGCCTCCCACTGCGTAACCGCATCATGCCCAACTCAAAAGGAAGAATACAGGACAAACATTGAGGCACAGACAAGGAGGAATAAATATCAATGCATTTGATGACACTACCAAACTGTCAATGGTACATTACAATCCAAAAATATCTTCACCTCACAAATTCCATCAGATCCTTCAAAATGACGACTGCAGGAGGAACAGATAAACGAACTCCATAGTTGAAGCTCACCGAAAATGCCTAAATTAGAATTCCTCAAATCTCCCACCTAAATACTAGGGGGTCCCGCAATCAGTAGAAAAACTTGGTCCCACATGTCAGCTTTAGTTAAAAACTACTTGGGCACTGCCAAAACAAACAGAATCCAAAAGGATATGTACACCATCCCGAAGAACTGTTAATCATCCTCAGATAATGGCATCTTCTGAGGGAAACTGCTGCACACAACAAACTGTGAATTGAGAATAGCAACCAGGTGTCAAAACTCGAGCTTCCGACATATACCAACACCGATAAAATTCCTCACTTTTGCCATGCGTTTCATTGGTGCTCCAGGACAAGTCTCTGCAACACCATTTAGCAGAGGTGAAGATGTGGGTGTCTTAAACCCATCATGAAATCCCACACCAAAAGACGGATTCTCAGCTAGAATTCTTTCTGCCTGCTTAGAGACAATTGCATCCAAGAATGATTCATATACTGATTCCAAGATGTTTTCCTCATGCATATCTTCCAAGTCATTCTCTCCTGCACCCTCCATGAAATCGCTGCAGGATTCAAAGTTCAGTCGCCGAATGGTACGTGCTCGACTCTCCTCCAAAGGTTTCTTCCTAGGGGCAAACATGAGTTCATCTGGACCAGGTGCAAAGGGATCAAAAACATGCCGCTTTGGAGTTCGAACAGCAGAATCGTTATCACCAGTCTCAGTCCCATCAGAGCTGGAGGTGACTACTGCAGCAGGGGAACAAACCCAAGTTATCGGTGTGTCACTTCCAGCAAGAGCTTCCCTGTTTCCTCGGTCCACAACAGGAGTCACTGGTGCTAGATTGCCCCCACTGGCCGCTTTGGAAGACTCGGCATCTTTGGTTTCCAAAATCCTTTTCTTAGAACAAGTGTCATCAGAAGATGAATCCAGCTCAGGCTGCATTTTCTCCACCACAACTTCAGAATCCATACCTAAAAATGACCAAGAAAACAACTCCTTAATCAACCTTTAGGTGTCTGAACTCATGTTTCTGAAGCGATGAAATAACAAAACAATCTTGATAGATAAACCTAAGTATTCCCAATGCAAGAGGAGGGATGAAACAATACTCAGCTTAAAGTAAGAGCTAGCAAATTGCTAATTTGATCACCAACAGAAGTTGAGTAATGGGCCAGTTCATTGACAGAATCTGCAATTGTGCATTTAACCATAACACAGAGAATGGGAGTGAAACCCACCTCGTCAGCATATGCATTAGTGCACCCAAACGTGGCTGATGTAGCATTCATCCATCAAGTTCGTCTGGCCATGCTATAGAGAAATACTAGGGTCATTCTTCCCTGACTATTCCGGTATTCCCTAACTAAACATATTGGCCCACATGCCATTTATCGCAAAGAGAAGCAACCATTACCACAGGTCCGCATGCCCAAATGACCCGCCAAAGAAACACACCAGTGGACATACATGTTTACATGAAAACTTCACATAAAGTGGCCATACATGAAATTTAACATAACTACAACGCACACCCTAGCTGGGTCTAACTGAGACTAGGGAAGAATTGAATGAACAGTGCTTTGTTGTGCTTTGAGCCTTTTTGCAAACAATGACTACAAGAAAATCTTTTGAATATACAACTTCCACATTGGGTTGGGTTTTCATGGCAAGCATGAGAAACACTTCTTACTCAATCTTTTCCAGGACAAAATAATCAATCAAAAAACCAACTTCCATCAGCCAGCATTTCGAAATTCATTATCCAAAAAAGTTCATAGAATGCGTGCCACTGTCAATGCACCAAGAACTCCCCCAGAAGCGCAGAATCCAAGCCTCTTAACGTGAGTTCAGACAAACAGAGCAAAGTGGCCAACAGCTCGTAGTCAACTAAAGAAGAGGTCAAAGATTTCACATCTCAGGCATTCGAATCTGTCGATTCCGAGGCTTTTTTTGCACAAACACGATTCTGGTCAGGCATTCCCAGATTAAAATCTTCCATGATCGAACCAGGGCCCTCACCAACATAAACCGCCATTTCGGCAGACTGAAACCCTAGAAAATGCCCGAATATATATCGTCGAAACCCATAATCCAACAGAAAAAAAAAATTCCCATCTCCGATCGAAAACAAAAACACCAACTCTAATACCCCGATTTTCACAAAAAGACATTCAATTTCAACAGCTGAAATTGCAGAAACAGCAATCTAAAACCCTCGATTGAAGAAAATCGGAAGCTAGAAAACAGCATACAAGTATGCAAATTCGCAAGGGATGGAGAAAGCATACCTGATAAGCGAGGAGGCGGAAGAGCGCTGGACTGAAAGGTCGGAGACGGACGGAGCAGCAGCAGAGGCCGGAGAGCAGACGCTTTTTTTGGTTGTTGTTCGGGAAGGACAGATTTTGGCGCTGGTAACGCCTGTTTTCTGTTTCAACGGACGTGATTGCGTCTTATGCTTATATCCGCGTGCGTCGCCTTTCTGCCAATATGATACTGCCACGTGTAGAACGTGGGATGGGTCGCATCCGTCTTTTATGCCGCGCTTGTATGCGCACCCTTATTGACCTAGCGCGAAATACGCTCCTTTGATCTGTTTATGGACATTCGAATATCCGCGTGCGCAGAAAACAACGATGTTAAATGGCACAGATCGGCTACTCTCCAATGGCACAATCCAATCAATGGAAAATAACCGCATGTAAGAAGAAATATAAATATAAAATATGAAACTTATTTATATCTATTTATTTAAACATTTAAATACTATAAAAATTTATTGAAGAATTCATCTGGGCTAGAGGAACACTTTAGAAAGTATGTATCCCCAAATTATCAAGTAATTTTAATACTCCAATATTTATCATTTAATGATTTTAATGTTATGTTTTGCATGAGTCTTTGATTGAGATAGTGATTGAGTCACCAGTTAAATAGTTAATATTAAAATTAGTGGAAAAATAGAATTTCATATAATCGTACATGTCAGCCTCAAATAAAGATGTTTCGTAGAGATTTTAGGCAATATTCGTTTCATCGAAATGTTTATTAATTATGATTAATATATATATATATTAAAAAATATAAGATTAGTGTGGAAACTATTGTAAAATCCACCATTAAAAAATAAAATTTTCTTAGAAATTCCTTTCCATTCCGTTCCTGCATAGGTTGCCGATGACAGTAGCAGAAAATATAAATGAAACTGAATTCATTGAAATGTTTTTTATTTATGCTAATGGCTGCATCATTTGAAAAGGAGCAAGTTTTGCTCATTTTGGCCCCTCCCTCTTCCCAAGCCTAAATCTCCTTATGCTATAGGCTGTAAGGTTATACATTTATCATCAGTAAACTCTAGAATCACCGAGTACAGGAGAATTAATTGGGCACCAAGGACAAATGGAATTAAGTAGGCCAAACTCTGAAAGGTGCATTTTTGGTTGTTGAGAAAAAAAACATTACAACAATTGCACATCATAATTTTATTTATGTTCCCAATTTAATATATCTGGTTGTACCATCCAAATAATAAAATTTTCATTTTTACGATCGAGAAGGTAGAAAATATGGTGATTCTCTTGAATTTCATCACAATATCATCGTGGTACAAAATTAAAAGGCATCACCAAGATACCGTTGCCCATTGGAAACATTGAATCATTTTTATGAAATGAATGCATGGTTCCATATTGCTTGGTCT
Organism: Pouteria campechiana; assembly: GCA_036873735.1. Classification (NCBI taxonomy): domain Eukaryota; kingdom Viridiplantae; phylum Streptophyta; class Magnoliopsida; order Ericales; family Sapotaceae; genus Pouteria; species Pouteria campechiana. Next base: position 4,244 of record JAYJMB010004025.1, on the reverse strand, counting down.
GGTTTTGTCTGCTCATGCTGTCGAGGTGTATGACTGTGAGTCTCCCTAGGAGGGGTATGCATTCTCTTCCGTTTTCTCTCTTGAGTAGCCAAACATTTCTCAAATGCCTAGTTGAATACTCTTTCACTAAGTAGTTGAATGTTTCTTTGATGCATGGCTAAATGTTCCTCCAAGAAGTAGCTGAACACTTCCTCAATATATGGCTGAATGTTCCTTCAAGAAGTCTCTGAACACTTCTTCAATATATGCAACATGGTCTTTCATAAGTAGTCGAAACCCTCTCCAATGGGTGGCTGAGTACATTTCAATGAATGGCCGAATTCTTCTTCCATGGATAGCTATATTACGGAGCAATTACATGCTGAATTTTCTGCAATGAATAGCCCCTTCAAGAACAAACTAAATTCTCTTCAAGAGCTGCTGAATAGATGTTCTTTTCTGTAATGCGTAGCTAAATTTTCTGCAATGAACTGCCTTTCCTTCAAATGAATAGCTGGTTGCTCCTTCGATGCATAAATTAATTTTTTTCTGCAATGCGTAGGTGAACTACATATCTGAATTTTTTCTGCAATGCATGGGTGAATTTCATAGCTGAATTCTTCTGCAATGAATAGCCTTTTCTTCCAATGAATAGCTGAACATTCCTTTTTTTCATCATGTTTTTTAGGTCCATGAATCTGCATAGGGATGGAATGCTACTTGCTATATTGTAACCCTTTCAAGGACGTGAATCATTTCTGATTCCTTAAATGGAAACGGATTTCTTATCTCTATCTAGCTTCATTAGTTGTTGAGGATGTTTTAGCATGCTTCATGGAGAGGGTTGGATGCAAGCACTCCATCTATTCCTTTTCTTGCATTACGGGTATTCTGACTTACCCTTTTTTTGAATAAATCTCCGTCTTCCATGAGGCTTCATTCTTCATTCAAGGCCAACTCTTCTAGTATAGGCAATTTTTTGCCTCCAACATTTACTATATGAATAGTAGGTGTTTATCTTTCTCTGCTTTGCAGGCTTATGACCACGGCTGCTGATTTCGTATTGAAGCTAGGGGCGCTTAGTTGCCTTGTAGATTCACTGAATTCAGAATCTAGTTCAAGAAACACTGCTCTAGATAATGTCATTGGTTCTTACATTCTTCTAGGTTCAAATACTCCCCTTTCTCTGCTTTTAACTTTTACGGGCCTGTTAGTCCTGCTCTTGATGCTTTTTTTTTGTTTTTTTTTGTTTTTTGGCTTTATTGGTTTTCCCCCAACTTTTATAGGAAGCTGGTAGGTGACTGACGATTTCCTCCAATCTTTTCTAGATCTTTAAAGATTTCCTCACCTACCATTTCTTTTGATATTTCTAGTGACTAATGGATGGGCTGAATATTGGCCCATAGCTTTCATTTTGATAAGATCTTTCTTGATGTTGATGCTTTCGGGAGTTCTCTTCTTATTCCATGAGCCTGGTGGATGATAGCTTCACATCCACCTCGCAGCATAAATGCGTACAAGCCATTGCACAGGACGTAGGCCCAAAAGGCCAATCTCAATCAGATACTAGGTTGCAAGTATGTAGTTGAATTGTCGAAGACCAGTCCAATTTTGTGGTTTGATTTGGGAACAATAATTATCATTTCATAAAGAAATTTGAAATGCATTACACCCCGCAAAATTTCAAATTATCCATGAATATCGTAAACCTTCCCAAAAAGAAGGTACAATTGACTTTCTTTCAAAAAAAAAACTTGAATCGACGATCACGGATCTATGCCCCAAAAAAAAAAAATCATAAAAACACCCTACATCAATGGACCTAGTTACGACAAATACATTTCACCCCCACATGGCAAACAGATCAGAAAGAGACTGTTGATGGCACGTTTAGATGCTGAATTGAAATGGAATTAATCAAACACGTTCCGCGAAAATTAACCAAAACAGAATATTCCAATCTACCAAAGAACTAACACCCAAATAGAAATCTACCACAATCATCATCTAACATCCAACTTATATTCCAGAGCTCTATTAAGGATAAACTCCACTTATGGTTATTTCTTTCTTCTGTATCGACTTAGAGTCATTGTAATTGAATCCAACAGCTTTGAATCATCATCATCATGCCTTGAGCCAAATAAAAGCAGACTAAGACGTCCGAACCGTAATGCTTTGCATCATGTACTTGAACTCGTGGAAGTCTACCTGTCCGTCGCAGTTCTGGTCGACCGAGCATATCATCCGCTTTACCTGCTCGATCTCCGCCGCTTCTGGCAACCCGAGCTTCCCAAGCACGGCCTGCAGCTCTCCCACCGATATGAATCCGTCGCCATCCTCATCAAACACCTTGAATGCCTCGGTCAGGTCCATCTCCTCCTGCACGCTGCTGCTGGTGCTATCCTCCGGGCCATCAGCTGCACCGAAGAAAGCGTCGCCGAGGTTCTGGTGCAGCGCCTCGAAGTCGTCGTACTCTAGGCCGGAGCGGCCGGGCTTGATGTAGCACTGTACGGTGGCCTCGAGCTCGGCAAGGTCGGCCTCGAGGCCTAGGCGCTCGAGGGCCCGGTTCAGCTCGGTGATGGTGATGACGCCGTCGCCGTTGCGGTCAAAGACGTCGAAGATGCGGCGGAGGCGGAGGGCGTTGAGACTGGAGCAGCGGAGGCGGAAGGAGGCGGAGGCGCGGCTAAGGCTCGGCTGGATGGTCGGCTTGGCTTCCTCTCCCATCGCTGGCGGTGGGAAGGAGAGAGAGCCGAACGGGAGGGCTTTTGGGCTTTGGAGTTTGGCTCGAGAGGGAGGAGAGGATGAGTTCTTTTTTAAGAGGAGGGACGAAGATGAAGAGCAGTGGCTTTGAATGATTCTGTCCGTCGGAACGCGGCTATAATGGGGTTTGTGCTTTGTACAAGATCCGTTGAATTATCGCGCTGTAATGCATGGCCAAAAAAGGGTTGATTTTTGACTGTTTCTTTTTTCGCAGGCGTTACGCCGTTTTTTCCGGATTTCATTTGCAATACGGTTGTATATTACATAATTATAAAAATAAAATACATAGCATATATAGTATATGCAAATAACATTTAAATCATTTATTATTTTTAATTTTTATGTCAAACCATTGAGAAAGGAAATCACCTTGGTTAATTTTGTATCTAAATCGAATTAATTGACACGCAATTATGTTATCTTAACCATTAATATATGTGAATTTTTTTATATTTTATTTTGTATATTTTTAATCAAATTCATAAAGTAATTGTAAAATATGCATCTACACATGGGTGCATGTGCTGCAAGTATGGATGAGGAAATTTTCTATTTCTCATGATCTTAGAAGCAGTCTCGAAATAATGGCTTGACGTGTGGGGAGTTTTTCCACTTGCTTCGTACTCCTTTCTTTCTCTCGCTCTAGCTCGAGGGGAAGCGACGGCTGATGCAATAGCTTCGCTTACTTTTCTTGCCGGCTCTATCTTCTCGTCGATGTCTATTCTTCTGAGTGGCGGTGAAGAAAGAGATCGGACATGATGCCCGTCTTTGCGTCTTCTAACAGCTTTGAAGTCATACTTGCGATTTACGTTCTAATTATTTCTCTTTCAGCAGCATTCGATTGGGTGGATGCGCTACGCAACCTCAAACCAATTTCATCGTATTTTCTAAAATGCGAGTCAATGCTCAGTCTCGGAAGGCCATTTTCATCGGACCCCTTCTCCCCACTTTTATTTTTGTTTTTTGCTGGGTTAGATGAAAATAAAAAATTCTCATTATCATGCTCATATGTATAGATATATCTATTAATAATTTTATTTTTTTTTCAGTTATTACATATAAAAATCGTGTGTATTTTATTTCAGTCAAGTCCTCTCATTTGGCCTGCTGCACACAAATTCCAGTTCAGTTTCTAACCGTTTACCTTTTGATGTGTGGCTTATCAATTGCCATAGGAGTTTGACTTTTCTAACAATCGCTATCGGACAGGGATTGGTTTAATTGTTGCTACAAATTCACGTTGAAAATCCACTTTGATGGTTTCAAGGCGAGTAAATTACCCACCCACTTGTCAAATTTTGCCCAAGATATTGAGATTACTGATTTCGGGGTTTGATACAGTGCAACTGGATTTTGAGTGGATTTGGGCAATCTTCCTTAAGATTTATTTCAGTAATTAATTTTATGTTTGCTCTTCTAACTAGAAACTAAATAATAATAATAATAATCCTAATCATATATAGGCTTATGTGGGTAATAAAATTAAAATAATGTGAAGTTGG
>JAYJMB010004024.1:0-13423 GCA_036873735.1 Pouteria campechiana | reverse complement strand
ATCCCTAAAGTGGCTTTAGGATTAAGCCTTTCTCTTATGCAATTTGTAGAATGAGATTATTAAGAAGGGGGACGAACAACAAAAAACAAAACTAAAAGGGAGATAGATGACCATTTTCATGCTATGATTTTAATACTCTTGGACTTCTCATAAGACATGTGGAAGCAAAAGGCTAGTGGGCAATATTGGCAGAGCTCTAGGCTTAGAAGCGTTACCTCGGGGGGGAACCTAAGGAGATGGGTCCCTACCCAAGTGGGAAAAGAATAGAGGCTTCATTCTCTATTATAAAAGCCCACTCTAGAAACCAAGCGGAAAGGGAAGGCAGAGGATCTGGAGTCAGAGCCTCCTAACGATGGAAGTCACACAAAAACTTAGCCTCCTTACAAAAATCTTGGGAAGACAAAACATCTACTTGAAGTTTTTTAGTGAATTAGACTATACCTAAGTGCACCTAGACTATAATGTTCAAGTAGAGATTGTGCTACCACTGGACATGCTACATCAATTGCCCATTGATTTGGAAATGACCATTGACTATGGGCTCGGTTAACCCACATCCAATGATGTTTTCAATCATCATTTTCATCGGAGACAAGGATAGAAAACTATCACCAGGGAGCATGAGGAATAAAATAAAAATAACCAATGAAATTTGGACTCTTATTAAGGTAAAAATTGAAACCCACATGCCAATAGTGAAATGAGCATACGATGAATATTGTGCATCTAGTGATAAACTGACACAATGTATTACTAATTATTGGAAATAAGTTAGCCAAAGGAAATCTTATACTCCTTAAGAAGTTGAGTTACTAAATTTGAATATAAAAGTCGAAAACTCACCTAGAGAGAATGAAATGAAGACAAAACTCTTCAGTAGGTGATAAGGAAAAGCAAAAGGGAAGGCAAGACCCAAGATATACCTTCAGTTAGAGTATGGGTGTGAAACTCTTGGTGCTGGGCAGAGCCACGAGTGTTGGATTTGTTAACAGCCATTATTGAGCTTGAGAAAATGGAAAAGCTCTCGAGAGAATAAAACTTAGAAAGAAGGTTTAGGAAGGAATAGGAGCACAAGTTATAGAATAAAAAAAATGAGGAAATGATGTAACACTGCCTTATATAAAGATCTCACACAAAAACCATCTCTAGTTTTAATGGAGCGAACAACCAATAGTTATTTTGTCACGTCTCATTGAAACCTTGTACACATGGATAAATGTTGTTGTGAGAATATGCTTCCCATTCAAAGACGTCGTATTGGTTACCAAAAGTCAACAACAAAAAACTTCTATTTTTGAAATCCAAAAAAGATAGTTTAATGGAAGCCTAATTAGAGAGGGAAAGTTACTTTTGGAATTAAAAAATAGAAAAAAGTGGAAGTGTTAGACTATTGGAAATGCTAAAGACATAGCGAAAACACCAATTGTTGGAAAATGTTGGGTACATCACGGAATCATTTGGTGACTAGAAATGTCAAGTAATATAAAATGATAACTAACCAGGACACATTAATTGTTCGAAAGTGTCATTCAAATAGAAGTATTATTTAAACAAGAAGCGTTAGACAAATACATTAAAGATAATAAAAGAAGAAATATCATTCGAGTAAATAAGGGCATCATAAAGGGACACATTGTGTCAGAAATAAGAAGACAATTCATTGATTTCACTGCAATAATGAAATACATTGAAACAAACTTTAACTTTGATAGTAAAAACTATGTAAACTCATTGGGTTAGGGCATGTATGATTACCTTGAGTTCGCTAATTTGATGCCAAGTGTCCGCTAACTCTTCCTCTAGGCCCTTCACCTGATTTAAAGCCTTCACATGCTTAATGACACATTTAGTAAGGCATTGATCAGCCACTTGAAGTGATGCACAAGTGAACTTAAGTTGAGATTTAAAGAACTCGAGCTCTTAAAGCAATCTATCAATCTCTTCATTGGATGACATGTGATTTCTTGACTATCTTTGGAATAATCTTTGGTTGTTTGTAAATTGCAATGACCAACAACTTATATAGGAGGGAAACTATTTGCAGATAGTAAAAGCTATAAGCCCTTACCAATAATGACAAAGGCAAAGTAGGAGGGAAAAGTATAAAAACTATATAAACTTATTGGGTTAAGGCATGTATGATTGCCCTGAGTTCAGTAATTTGATGCCAAGCGTTCGCTAACCCTTCCTTTAGGGCCTTCACCTAATTTAGAGCCTGTGTGTGCTTAATGGCACATTCAATAAGATATTGATTAGCCACCCAAAGTAATGCATAGGTAAACTTATGTTGAGCTTTAAAGAACTCAAGCTCTTGAAGCAATATGATCAGCCACCCAAATTAGAGCTCTATGAGTCTATCTTTGGAATAATCTTTGGTTGTTTGCAAACTGCAATAAACAACAACTTATATAGGTCATGTGGTATAAGTTTCTTTGTATTAGAAAACCTCAATAAACAACAACTTATATAGATCATGTGGAATACGTTTCTTTGTATTAGAAAAGCTTTCACAGATGACAAATTTGATAAAGCCTAAATATAAAATACGATACCAATGCACGAGTTTACATTATTGCTGATGCACAATCTTGCATTTCACAAGTACAAAAAGTTGAAACTAATAAAAGTAGGCATAGAAGACTAAATAAATAAGAAAGATGAGTTCTACCATGTTTCCTTGAGAGGAGAACTAGTGTTAGGAAATTGTAATACGAGGTAATCATCACAATTAGTAGATTAGCTATGTTAGACACTAACTTTAATGGAAAACCTATTCAAACCATAATATGGCTCCACTTAAAGCAAATGTTGCCCCAAGAGGAACTTCTAATAGAATTAAATGATTTATAATCATTGGAAATGCCTCTTTAGTTAGAAAACTTCACCATCTCGACATGCAATACTGTTCCTCCTGCACTCCAACTAAGCTGGACTATAAAAACACATGTATGTATACCTTATGGACATATATATACCTTTCTCACGATCCTATTACTAACTTAAGTGTTAGAGTATTTATGCCGATACCTTTCCAAAGCCTCTAATATTTTTTGTCTCGTTAGATCTCTAGCTAAGATTCTCATAGAGCAATTCGGGTAAGAACCAACCAACCCTAAAAGTAAGTTTATTAGCATTAGAGTTAACTAGTCATCCTCAAATATATTTGAAGCAATTTAATCGGTTTAGTTATTTTATAATATGAAGATGTAATAAAAAATATTTATGCAAATATTACCGTACGTGAAAGTGCATTGAACATGCTTAGACTTTAACAAAGGACACAAGCAACAAATATTGGCTTACTAAATTAAACTCGACATTATATTTATGTAGAATCTTAATAAATTATTAAAATTGCTTCAATTGAATAATGGCGCGTAGGATGAACTGGATTTGTGGACACATTTCATTGTTTCTTTGATAGGTGCCCTTTTCATCGTTAAATCAAACGGGACTAAAATCAAACTATATTGGGAGATTAGTTGAGCTGGTTATTTTCCAGTAGAACTGCTTAAAATAAGGTGATGTGAATCTAATAATGGAAAAAATCTAGCATAAATTAAGTATCCTTGGTTGGTAGATTTACTGCTCATATTGCTCAACTTTTATCAATGTTTTTGAAAAATTAAAAGAAAGAGAAGAAAAATAGTTTAATTTGAAAAAGCCAAGTAGAGAAAAATAAAGAAAATAATTGTAAATAAAACAGAAAAAAGACAAATAAATAAATTTATTAGTGGAAAAGACTGGTGACTGAAAATATATAATGATGGAATAGATAAAATTGTCAAGTTCTCTCAATCTCGGTATATGTACGGAAGAGCGAAGAAAAAGGGATTTCCACACTCGACTCTCGAGCTCTCGTGTGATCCAAGGGCTATAATCCAAACGCACGCACCACCGTACGCCATCCGCACAGTTGAAGAACGCATGCTACGTACCTACTTCCCTCGCTTCTCCTTCAGGCGCACTAACCTTGAAACCACCAACCCCTTGCTTCTGCGTTTTTTTTTTCCCGATTATTAGGGTCTTTTCTTCTCCTTTTTCCACGTTGTTTTCTTCATCTTCTCTTTCATTTCACCCCATATTGGGTTTTATCCGTTCTTCACTGGCTTTGACGGAGGAGCGATGGCGGCAGCGGCTCCCGGGCATCTCAATACCCGCGAATGGCCTTCGTGGGGATCTCGAAGCGTCGATTGCTTTGAGAAATTGGAGCTGATTGGCGAAGGAACCTACGGGTAAGATCACAAACCCCTTGAAGGCAATCGTGCTGGATGCCTTCTAGTTTCCAATTCGCAAATTAGTATTGCCTTCTTAATTACCCTTGTATCAGTTGTATGCTATATCGAGCGAGTGCGCTCCAATTAGCAGTGCTTCTATATGGAAGTGCACTTGTAGGGAAATTTCAGGCCTTTTTGATTTCAACTTCGATTACTTGAATCGCTGGTTTTTTTTTTTTTTTTTTTCGAATGAATTCATCAATGGTTCAAATTATTGTGAAGCAGTGGCTATGCTGCCATCTTTTCATCACAGTGCTGGCTACCGATTTGTGTTGATGAATAGTTGCGGTAGGTGCATTACGATTTGTCTTCTTCTTGCCTTCATCTGAAACCGTGGTTTCTCACACCAATTCATTCCTTGAGTCTTCTGAATATCGACCACCAGCTTTTCAAAGTATTGGCTGTCTTAACTTGCACGATCTAGCATGCCATAATGCTAATCATCACAATTCAAGGGAGTCATCATAATTGATTCCTAACAGTTCTAAATGAAGATGGCCATGGTGCTAGTAATCGTCATTCATGATAGTTGTCATCGTTGATTCATTAAAGAAATTAAAAATGACAATGGACATACGAAACATTATTAGTTGGAATAAGATTGGGTGATGCTTGTCTTCTTGGTGAAGAATGCAAACAAGAAGTGTTTTACCTGCTCTTGGATATTATTTTTAAAATTTAATTTTTTGCACAATTTTGTGTTTCTGTGCACCTTGAATTGTTTTGTCTTGTTACCATGTTACTGAAAAATCTCTTAAGATCGAACCTGAAGGTTTTCTTTTTATTGAATCCAATCATCACAAACATTTTGGCTAAGCTTATCTTATTTGGAATGTTGCATCCAATGCTCGATTCTGCTTACGTCACTTGGCATACATCTATGCAATTCTTATTTATTGAGCCAGTGGCTTTATATGGGAGTTGGAATGCCAATCAATCTCTGATTTTCCTGGATGTTCTTGGGCAAGATTGAAGTGGCTGAGTTGGTTCAGAAATTTATTACAACATTAGCTGGTATTTGTTGTTTTTATTTTAATTGATATATAGTTTTAAATTTGTATAGTTGATGACCCCAGAATGATATTTTAGTTGTTTTTAATGTTATCTTCTGTCATTTTCATTATTGCAGCCAAGTGTATATGGCCAGGGAAATCAGGACTGGTGAAATTGTTGCATTGAAGAAGATTCGAATGGACAATGAAAGAGAAGGAGTATGATGGGAAAATACTGTGAAAAGTTGTTGGTTTTTAAGGTCTAGGATTTCATATGCATTCAATATACTGATCCTCATGTCTTTTTTTGCAGTTTCCTATAACTGCGATACGTGAAATAAAAATTCTAAAGAAGCTGCATCATGAAAATGTGATCAAGTTGAAAGAGATTGTGACCTCTCCAGGTATCTTCTACACTGGCCATTCTCCAGGACTGGCTACATGCAAGGGCTGAAACTGAGAGGGATTTGTTTTAGCAGAGATTATCTAGTAGAATATGTTTAGCAGAGGCACAACTGTTGCACCTAAAGAGCATTAGACAAGCACATGCACATTTAGGGCAAAAATCAGCTTAATAGGGAATAGATGACAATGAATACACACTGCGTGGGAGTCCACCATGATGGGTAGATGATATCCAAAGAATTGATATGAACATCTTGTTTATATGAAGGGACAATGGATACCACACCATTTTCAATACTTAAGTTGACCCAAAGAATTACGTGGTCGAAAATTTTTTGTTTAACATTAAATCAGTTGTCATCATCACAAGTCATTTCCCAAATTCCCAACTAAAGTGGTTGCGTGAATCTTGTTATGCCATTTGTGTCCGTATTAGATCAACCTTTTTATACCCATGTCTACATGTGTTTTCTATCTACCTCTATACATGTTGGTTTTTGGCCATTTCCTGTACCCTCTCATGCCCTTTTAACATGAACTCACCTGATCCTATTTAGTGTTGTTCTCAATCATTGCCACACTAACATACCACATTAGTCTATGTTTCTTTATTTATCACCTATTGCTATCTTGTACCTTCTTATGCCCTTTAGGCCCATTTTGGAATTGAGAAAAAAGGTAGAAAAATGAGGAAAAGTGGAATTTGAAAACAAATAGAGGAAAAGAGAACATGATATAATACCATAGGGGTAACAATTGAAAATAAAGTAAATAAAGATAAAATAGATAAGCCCTTTAGGTAAGAAGATGGGGGTAACCATTGCAAATGTAGGTAATTATGAAGAAAAAGTAGAGTTGTTGAGTTATTTCCATATTACATCAATTAAATGGGGTTGGAAAATTGAGTAAAAGGTGTTTCTATCACTTTTCTCCATTGCCGAACACCCTTAGAATTATTATTATTATTTTTTAAAATTCTTTAATTTCCAATTGTCCTTGTCTTACTGTTCATCCAACTTAAAATCCTCATTTCAGCCATGTTCATCTGTGGACATGCTCAATCAACTGACATTCTACTCTGTAAAGCATATTGGATAGCTACTCTGTAGAACTCTTATGGTTTGATTAGTGCCTAACGATCATGTAGAACTCCTGAATAACACCATTTTTTCTCCTGTAGGTTGAGTTCACTGTGCAACCTCCTTATTGATCTCACCTCTTTCACTGGTTATCAACCTGAAATATTGAAAATGGTCACTTTGGACTTCTTGACCAACAATCCTATAGTCTTCTTGTTGCTAATATGCCTTCCATCTTCTTGTCTATCCGAATTTTTTCCATGTACAAATAATGTGCACCATGGTGTTTAACTGCCAAAAGAATAACAAAAGGCAGCAGATTAATGTGATGCAAAACATCACAATGGAACACAAATTGTTTCTGTAGCTACAATGGAAATGTTCTGATGGATAGGCATTTTCAAATTCCTGAGGCCACATTCTACGATGTAAATGTAAGTGAGATAATCAATCTTGTGTACGCCTAGGGTTGGACCAAGTTGGTTAGCACTTTAAACAAAAATTGTTATTAATCCTTTTTCATATACAAACGCCAAGTTAACTACTGGTTTAGATTTTATAATAATATTTTTATTAACTGTTGTCAGTATTGTGTTTCAGGCCCTGACACAGATGAACAGGGAAGGCCAGGTGCAGTATCCCGAGCCTCTGTTATTTGCATCCAATTTCAATTTGTCCATGAAAATTTTCTCCTGTATTTCATATCCATTGATTACCATGTTTTTGTGATTATTACAATACATTTGTGCATGAATGATACCTTTTATTTTACTTTTGGATTATTACCATTTCATCTAAGCCTGAAGCTTTTATTATATGCTGCTAGTATTTTCAGATAAATGTATTTTGCTGATGCTTCCAATGTGGAACATTTGTTTTAGTGACTGGAGACGGTAACAAGTACAGAGGGAGCATCTACATGGTTTTCGAATATATGGATCATGATTTGACAGGCCTTGCAGACCGTCCTGGGATGCGATTCTCAGTTCCCCAGATCAAGGTATTCTGACTCCCATGTGGCTGGAAGGAAACAAGTCATATTACTGCTTAGATTTCTTAGTGAGTTGTTTAACAATTTTCATTAACAGTGCTACATGAGGCAGCTGTTGATGGGGCTTCATTATTGTCACGTTAATCAAGTACTTCATCGTGACATCAAAGGTTAGCATTGCATCTTTTTCCCTTGGGGAGTGCCTCATATTTCAATGATGTGGTATTTTTATGCATTCAATGACATAATGTTTTTGTCTCTCTATTCATGCAGGATCTAATCTGCTTATTGATAACGAGGGAAACTTAAAGCTTGCTGATTTTGGCCTAGCACGCTCGTTCTCCAATGACCACAGTGGAAATCTAACTAATCGTGTTATCACTTTGTGGTATAGGTATATAATATTTTTAACTATTGCGCATTTCTGATATTTTTACTTTCCCTCTTACTTTGCAAGAAATATGCACTGCTTCTCGATTTTAGTTGGTTTAGGTCCTTTATGATCCTAACAGTTTTCACAGACCTCCAGAATTGTTGCTTGGGAGCACAAAATATGGTCCATCTGTCGACATGTGGTCTGTTGGTTGCATTTTTGCTGAGCTTCTTCACGGAAAACCAATCCTGACAGGAAAAAATGAGGTAATGTATTGCACCATCATTGTTTGAACTGCAACATGCATGCGGTATCGATATTTGCTTCAACCTTTTCATGCTTAACTTTTTTTTTTTTTTTTTAATTATAAAAAGAAGGGATCTACCTTTACTCATTCTTATTGTGATAGCTATCAAAATGAATTATTCCATATTTGTGTGTATCCTACGTTCATTTGGATAGATGTTGGATACATTGAGATGGTCATGCTGGGGATAATGCAATCAAATGATTCTCTGCTTGTTTGCAGGACCTATACAGTGGATATGTGCATTGATGAGAATCAAGATCCAATCATTTTGTAGCACTTGCCATGTTATAAACATGCATTCCCTGTGGGACTAAAAATCTTCAGTGGTCTGTAAGAACATTTTGCTGTATCATAGTAGAATGATCTCAGGCACTCACATTGAACAAACATTGTTAGTAAAAACAGGAAGATGATACTACTTCAAGATGGAAACAGCTTTCAAGAAGAGATCCAGAATTGTTGCCAGAGTCTGTCATCAAACATTCGTACAATATCTATTACCTAAACATGTGAATTCCTGTCTTGGCGACCTTGTTGAGAAGATCTATAAAGCTAATGTACATGTGTGGTATAAGCTTGTGCTGATTGTCATTATTCCTAGTTTATTTGCATTTTTATAATAGTCGTAGAATCCATTGTGAAAAAAAGGGCATTTTATTGTCCCTTTAATGCGTTGTGCCAATTTTCATGTCAATTGCTTTTTTTGATGATGTTAGAGAAAAGTTTATTGTCTTCTTTTGTAGCAAGATCAACTGAACAAGATTTTTGAGCTGTGTGGATCTCCTGATGAAGTTAACTGGCCTGGGGTTTCCAAGATACCATGGTACAACAATTTTAAACCAACAAGACCAATGAAGAGACGTGTCAGAGATGTCTTCAAACAGTTTGTAATCCTAACCCTAACTTTTGCATGCTTCTTTGTCCTTTCTATTTTGCTTCAATGTATCATAGTTTCATATTGTGGTCTATTTGTGCATTGCTGTCTAGCAGTTTCGATCGTCATGCCTTAGAGTTACTGGAGAGGATGTTAACTCTTGATCCATCACAGGTATCTATTTTGAGATGAACTTACCATTGCTTTTTAGGTTGTTTGTTTAATCCAACATACAGATGCACATTCCATTTTTGGTTTTCATGCTTTACATGGTCAATTCATTGCATTTTAGATTTCAGTTAGCTTGTCCTTATAGAAAAAGTTTTATTTATCTATTTGCATGCTTTGCATGCTCAATGTATTGCATTTTAGATTTGAGCTAGCTTGTCCTTGGCAGAAAAAGTTTTTTTTTTTGGCACTCATAATATCTACCTTGCTGTCATATTATTTATAGACTAATTATGAATCTATAACTTTCCTCTTTTTCTGTTCATTGGTTTTTTTTATGCTAGCTATGCCCTGTCTGTTTTTCACTCATGCATTAAGTGAAGGTGCAACTGATGAGAGGATCCAGCTCTTGCAGTGGTCGCATCATGTTATGGGAAAAGTTAGGAATTTGCAATTTACATCATGGAAATCTTCCACAATGTTACCTTGTTCATCACTCAACCATTGGAACCATTCTTATTTCCAGGTGGTTGCTAAACCTCAAATTGTCATTATAGGAAGGCAAAGCCTTAACATCACAACTATGCCTCATATGGGATAATAGGTTACAGAATTTGCTGTTCTTTTGGAAAGGTTACGAGATTTGCTCATCAAATATTTACACTTTCTTGTGTCATTGCACTGCTAGTTATTGTCTTATATGGTACTTACTGTATTTCTAGGAAATATAAAGATAATCTTAAAATAGAGGGCCTGCCAATTGATGATGCATGTAAATAATTCAGATTGTGTGAACTTGTACTAGGGAATGCAACCTACAGTCTTTATTTTAAAATACCACAAATAACACAAATTGACAGAAGAAACCATATGCCGAGTGCTTACTACTGACGCTTTCAATCATGTCTGTTTAAGGAATGTCTGCCTAACTTTGGTATTTACGAGTCTTTTGAAGAAGAACAGGCTTTGCTTCAAGATTGTTTCTTGATATTTTGCTGGCTCATGCATTGATTGTGCTTTCCAAATTTGACCATCTGTATCAGATTTCAAACATGTGCATTCTTTTGTCTCGTTATTCTATAACCTTTAACTAATATGTGCCCCTTCTTATGGATAGAGAATATCAGCAAAGGATGCCCTAGACGCTGAATATTTCTGGACTGACCCTTTACCTTGCGATCCCAAAAGGTTCATCATCGTACCCTCTTTGTGCTTATTTTACCACCATTCTTAACAATGGAGTGTTTTTTAAGCACCGATTTAGGCAGACAGAATGCACTTACTGATAATATAATATTTACTATCCAATTTTCAATTGCCGTCTTAGATGCCTTTATGAAGGGCTTATAAATGAACATCTTACTATTTTTGGAACAAAAAAGGGGATCAAGAATTCTTACATAGCAACATTTTCAACTGAACATAGATTTTGGAAACTTCTAAAATGGCTCCAAAATCTTAGCAAAATTATTGAAATTCTAATTTATCTGCTCGAAGCAGGGATGGCAATGGCCCTGGTTCAAGTTGGTTTCCTTTCAGCCTGAGGCCAGCCTGCTTAATAAATAAGCCCAACTCACCAGATTATCTGGCTGAGGCTAGTGCAATCTGGTCAAATAAAAGAAAGAATCAAGAAGACTTATATGGCCACTCTGATTCCACATTCATTGCAACCACTAAATTGATCTCTATTGCCTCTTTATATGATATAACTGGTGCATGGGTCTGGCTGATCTAAGTCGATCATGTTCTCTTGAATGGGTCATTAGTTCTGTCTCAATTCCAACTAGTTCGCTTAAATGGCTGCATTGGCTGTGATTGAAGCCATCTCTGAAACATGATAAGCTCTGGTGGCTTGCAAATTGCTTGGA
This sequence comes from Pouteria campechiana, assembly GCA_036873735.1. Classification (NCBI taxonomy): domain Eukaryota; kingdom Viridiplantae; phylum Streptophyta; class Magnoliopsida; order Ericales; family Sapotaceae; genus Pouteria; species Pouteria campechiana. The sequence continues at coordinate 2,086 of JAYJMB010004024.1, read as the reverse complement.
CCTGCTGTCAGTCCCGTTTCAGACTTCTTTCAATGCTCATCCCCACCTGCAATGTTCTCAAGCTTCCAATTCCTGACTAGATTTCTATTCCCTAATGCAGTTTGCCCAAATACGAAGCTTCACATGAATTCCAGACAAAGAAAAAGCGCCAACAGCAACGGCAAAATGAGGAAACTGCAAAGCGGCAGAAATTACAGCATCCACAAATGCATGGACGCCAGCCTCCTGTCCAGCAAACTGGCCAAGCTTATCCTCAGCTCAGACCTGGACCTAGCCAACCCATCCATGGTTCTCAGCCAGTTGTTGCTGGACCGAGCTACCATTTCGGAAAGCCTCGAGGACCATCTGCTGGGCCACCAAACAGATATCACCAGGGTGCAAACCCAAGTGGGGGTTACAACCAGAATCGTGTAGGTCAGGGTGGGGGTTTTAGTGGTGGGCCCTACCCTCCACTAGGGCGAGGGCATCCATATCCTTCAAGCGGTATGCCTGGTGCAGCTCCTCGAGGTGGTGGTGGTGGTTATGGGGTTGGTGCTCAAAACTATGCTCAGGTGGGTTCATATGGAGGATCATCTGGTGCTGGTCGAGGCCAGAACACAATGGGAGGCAATCGCAATGCACAGTATGGCTGGCAGCAGTAATCGGGCATTCAGGCCAAGTTAAATGGGGTCATACTTTGTGGTAATGTACTGGGGAAGCTGTGATAACAAACATCGAAGGAGCATCGACAGTGAGCATTAAAGCTGATATAAGTCTAACACATGCTTAAAATGCGTGAAAATAGACACTGGTATTTATGTACCAGCTGCTATTATGAAAGCAATACAAGGTACGTGGACACGTTTTTTTTTTTTTTTTTTTTTTTTTTCTTTCATGTGGTAGGATTTATGCTAGTTTTGAATGTGTGTTGAGTACGAATGCAACCAACTGATATAATTGTTATTGATGGGTGAAAAATACCAGGTGGTCTGGAGTTTGTTCCTTCACAAGTGTCAGGCTTTTCTCCTTAACCTTTTAGATGGTTGGCTGAGATAAACTGATTTCCATGGAAGCTAAGGGTGGATTTGGTGCGTTTTAGCAACTTTATTGATATAGGCGAAGCTAGTGCATCGTTGCGGATGGATGTCCTGCAGCTTCCCGCAAACTTCTAGCCTTCCTGAAAATGGGTTTGTCTGGCTAATCTACAAACAACGGTAGGAGATGTTTTGACATTTGACTTGGGTCCTTAGGTCCATCTGGTAGTGCAGCGCTTCCTTTGTGTATGACTGCTGCCTTGCGAAGCGCTGCTGGTTGACATAAAAGCAGAGAGAAGCTGATGAGCAGTAAACTATTATTTTGGTGTACTTCTTGTAATATGCCAGTTTTGCTGATTATATATTGTAGTTAAAAGTTATTGGGTTAGTGCGTAGTTACAAAATGCAAGGAGTCGCTTTCTGAGGAGGTGTAGAATAGGCTTCTGATTATGAGAAGTGGTTTTCCATGCAGGTGGTCCCATTTCAGCCTACAATGATGTATAAGCTAAGTTCAATTTACACATTGTTTTTAACACCATTTCTTTAGTTAAAGATTCAAAAAATTGTCTTAATTGAAAACTTAAATCAACCACAAATAAAGAGAAATTTGGCGGGTGCATGTTCACTTTCAAATGAGATGAACTCTGTGGTCCATTTACATTTTCATTGGAGACGAAATTTGCAATAGTATCTAAATGAGTGGTGCTTATTATGATAAATGGATTCGATGAAATCTCTGTTTCATGGTGGACTTCAAATGGACCATTTGTATGGAAATTTTCATGCTAATATTACCATGGAATCTTCTCTGACGACAAAGAACGGAAAATTTTCAAAATACTATGAACTGCGAACTACGGATTCGGGACTCCTACATGTGGGAGTTTTTAATCAGATGGTGGATGGCCTTATACGCATTCTTGGCTCCTAAGCTTCCATTCTCCGAGACTGTATGGCACCCTTGAGGCTCGAATTTGCCTTTGTTTATGCCGTTCATGGCCAAGTATTAGCACTCGAAACTGCTCTATAAACATTTTTCGCTAACTTGACCCGTGGGAGGGGATTAGCACATA
>JAYJMB010004022.1:0-13424 GCA_036873735.1 Pouteria campechiana | reverse complement strand
AGTTTGGAGAGTCCATTAAGCTTTTCATTTGCCAACCTAGTATGGCTTGTTGTGACCTATATGGATTGAGGTTGAAGGAATTTGATCTCTTCCAAGACCTCTTGCCTAAGGCCATTCAAAAGCAAGTCTACATGTCTGGGAGGATATTCTTTGATCTTTGAATTTTTGAATCTCCCATTAAAGTCTTGAGACAATGTCAAAATCCTATATATTGTTGGACATAACTAATGTGATCTAATGTGTAAGGCAGCGCATGTCTCAAGTCCTATCCACTCTCAAAACAACTCAGACTAATACCTTTTGTGCTTGAGTGGATTACCCACTGGTACAATGTATGCGCTTCTTCATGCAAGTGGTCTTTAGCCACCTCAACCTATTGATTATCGTAAACTCAACTCAAAAAGAAATATTTCATTATTAGGGAGATCCAATGGGTAAGATCGCCATTGGCTAGCACCTACAATTCCATGTTGATGGTGATTTGGGGTGGATAATTCAACCCAATTCCACTGCAATCTTATATCTAATAAAGGCCCTTACTAGGCTGGTTTAGTTGTCCAGTTAGCATAACTCACAATGCCGCCTGGTGTGTGGTCCAACTAGTTGCATCTTAATGGCAATAATTAGAGTGGATTTTATTGGATGTGATGTTGAACATGGTCAAAAAGTTTCTTTTAGATGCTTTCATCAGTAGGATGTCCAAGGCCCTGCCTTCAAGTGTGATTGGGATTCTCCTTAGGGCCTAATTGGTAAAGTGGATTTGCTTGGAATTGAATTGAATGGAAAGAAAATTAATTTTAACGACTTGGGGATGATGTTAGCCATAAATGAATAAGGTTAAAATAGACAGGAGGTAATGATGAAATAAATAGGTTTGGTAAAGAAAGTACATGTCGAATCAAGCTTGGGAAATGAATTTTCCATGGAATTGAATTCCATGGGTTCCAAATCCATTCCACTGATCAGGCCCTTAAGGTCTTATTGTTATCTTGTTCTAGAGGGAATTCTTCTAAGAATGAGTCTCAGTCATGTTCCAATTTAGGCAATGAATCTTGAATGCCCTCAGCAGAAGACCTTCCCAAACAAAGATTGTAGGAGTTCACCTAGAAGCCTTCTATGAAAAGTCAACAATCCTATTTTAGTTTTGGCCCACTCGGACCCCAATCATCAAATCTCTGTTTAAACTCTTCCCCACAGCAGGATCTAGTCTTCTATTTTAAATGGCCTACTTTCAAATCCAAAGTCTTAATAAAAAAGGAAATTAAGTGTATATACAAGGCTTTACAATTTGATAAAAACCTCAATACATTTGTCAGATGACCATGATCATCTGGAATTGGAGATCAAGAATATCTACACAATCAGATCTTTTTGTGCCCCATTTTTCAAGCTACAAACACCATGATAAAATACATGGACTACTTTGTCTTGACTTTCCTTTAATGAATCATATGCAAACAGTCCAAATTGTGACCAATTTGATTCAATTTCAGTCACATCAAAACCCACAGATCATGCTTTCTATGGATAGTGATTCTAACCACTTACATCCATTCACGTTCATCCATAGATTCCAGCACTGATTCAAACCACGCAGATTAACCATCCAAACTAATCATGCCACTTATGAGAGAATGATTGGTGCTCGATTTGTTTTTCTGATGGAGGATCTTGATTGGCATTTTTGAAGCTTATGTGAAAGAAAGATTTGAGGGCCTGATGATACAAACTGTTAAATCTAGTGAGAGATCTAAGAATTGGGAAAGTTCAGAGGAAGAATGGAGGTTGGGAAGAAGATGAAGTTGGATAAGAAGTAGAAGATGTAGCTTGAAGAAGGGATGTAGTGAAGGGCGTAAGAAAGGAGCTAGGTCCAGGGTTGCTAGGGGAGAAGAAGAACCTATGGGAGTTTTGAGAATTGGAGACAATTTTAGAAGGGAGGGGGGGGCTTGCGGGATGTGGAGGGGAGGAAGAGAGAGCAGAGAGAGTAGAGATAGCACTTAGCCAAAATGGAGAGAGATTCTTATTCCATTCCTCTCAAGCCTTGGCTAAGTATACATGCTTTATACCCTCTCCTCCTATGTGGGATACAAGGTAATATACTAGCCATAGCCCAAGTAGAGAGTGAGCTTAATGAACAATATCAAACCAGCACAAGTAGGGTCCTCCTAGTACTAGCACATAGGCCAAATTTCTAGCGGTCGTAATGCACAAATAACCATGTAATGCATCACCCTCTCTCCAATGCCAGCAAATGTGAAGAAAGATTTCCTGAAGCTCATCCAATTCTTCCCATGAGGAAGCTAAGCCCTCCCAAATGATAAGAACTTGGGAGTTAATCCTCCTCCTCTTGCTTGACCTGGTGTGTGTCAATAAGTCAATTTGGCTTAATCAACAGTTCAACACATAGTCGCTTGGATCCTGGTTAGTATGAAACCTGGTTTCTCCATGTCTTGTGCATCTTCACCGCATGGAGGCATGGAATGCATCATGAATATTAGTGGAAGTGGGCAGGGCTATGCGATATGCTAGAGTACCAATACGTGGAATAATTTGAAATGACCTGAAGAAGTGTGGAGAAAGCTTCTTCTTCTGATGCTGAGTGAGAGGAGATTGTTTGAAGGGTTGCAGCTTCACAAAAACCAATCTCTAATAGCATACTACACATGGTGTTTGTGGCGATCAGCCTTTATCTTCATTCTGTTCTGAGCTTGATTAAGGTTGTCTTTGATAAGTCAGAGAACCTTATACCATTTAATTAGCTCTATCTCGATGTCTGTCATAGTGGCGGAATGATAGTCAATAAGCAAGAAGTGAAGGTGGTTTATAAACATTTAATATTTGGAAGGGAGTGAATCTGCAGGATAAATGGTATGAAGTTTTGTACCAATATTTTGCCCAAACTAACAATTTGACCCATTGAGTTGGCCTGTTCTTCATGGCAAAACACGGTAAGTAATCCTCTGAGCACTTGTCGACGACCTTAGTCTAGCCATCTACTTGTGTTGGCCACCCTACGTAACTTGACAGCACTATGCAGAAATGCTTGGCTGAAATGCTTCATTGTAAAGGGCTGATGCAAGGCTTCAAAGTGTGCATATTTAGATAATTAATTTACTACCATAAGAATAAAAGTCATGCTAGAGGAAGCAGGTAAATCAATGATAAATTCCATGCTGACATCATCCCATGGTGTATTTGGAATAAATAGGGCCTGTAATTAATCAGTAGGCTTCTTTGAATTGGATTTAACCCGCTGCAATATCTCACAATTAGCAATGAAGTCCTTATTTTGCGTTTGCATACCTTGCCAGTAGAACACACTGCGAATCTGATGAGAAGTCTTGGGTGATCTGTAGTCTTCTGTTCAGCTTGCAACTGAAGTTGTTTCAAATCCTTTCCGTTTTTGTACCACGACTTTTGCCCATTCCATTAAATCAAGCTAGTTGGTGGAATGACTAACTGACGGAACTCATGTTTCTGGGATAAGGCGCTAGCCGCTTTGTTGAATTGCCCTTGCTTGTAGTCAGTGGAGAAATCATACTACAAAATTTTAATAAGCACTTTTGCTAAGTTGAGGTAGCAATTCGTTGCTCAAAGAGGTTTTTAAGGCTCCAATGATCCATCCTTACAACGGAAGTACTACTGAGCAAGTCAGGTCTCTATTTTTCCACAAAAGGGGCTGGAGCCATAAACTTCCTTTCATATGTTGACTTGGTGTTGTTCTGTTCAGACAAGACTTTGTTAAAGTGAGCAATAAGCCAACCCTCTTATATCACAATAGTCCGAAGGCCTTCATTGGTTGCATTGCACTCAATTACAAATGGCTTTGATAAATCAAGTAATTGAAGAACTGGTGCCTTTGTAAGCATGACCTTCATCTGAGGAAGACATCATGGGCTTGGTCAAACCACTGAATTTTTTTTTTTTTGTTTTGGTCAAATTCATAAGAGGTGTTGCTATTTTGTTGAAATCCTTTACAAATTGCAGATAGTCTCCCGCAATGCCAAGGAAACCTTGTAATTCCTTGAGCTTTTTGGGAATAGACTAATTTTCAATGCGAAAAATTTGCTGTCTACTGAAACCCCTTCAGAGGTAACCACATCACCCATGCATTTTAGTGATATTTGGCTAAAGAAACATTTCTTCTTGTTAGCCTTTAAAGGCTATGTTGTTGCAACAAATACAAAACCACTCTCATGTGCTTATGATGGCTATCCTAATCGCCTCTACCAACCAAAATGTCATCAAAGAAAAGTATGAACTGGCGTAGGAATGATCAGATGATTTGATTCATGAACGCCTTAAAAGTGGTTGGGGCATTGATCAACCAGAAGGGCATAACTATGAACTCATAGTATCCATTGTGAGTTTAAAAAGCTATTTTTGGAATATGATTCCCCCTATGATCTGATGGTAGCTTGATTTAATGTCTAGTTTAGAGAACACTTTAGCTTCATGCAACTAATCAAGTAACTCGACTTTGAATGGATTGGGAAATTGATCTTCGACAGTTACCTTTTTGAGTTCCTGATGATTAACACAAAAGACCATCGACTATCGTTCTTTTTGACTAACAGTAAGGGTGTAGAGAAGGGGTTCAAGCTAGTTTAAATCTAGCTTGCAACAGTAATTCATCAGCTATGCACTCAATCTCATGCTTTTGAACATGAAGATAATGTTAAAGGCAAACATTCATTGTAGATGCCCCAGAAATTAACTCAATGTGGTGATTTGTAGGACTTGGAGATAGATCTTGTAGCTCAGAGAAAAATATCAACATTTTTATCCGATGATCCATCAATTTGATGGACCCAATTTGCAGTTGAAGAAATACCTAAACTGTAGCATGCGCTTGAAGGAAGCATGATGGAGAAATTGTCATTGGACTCAATCTTTGCCAACTAATGTAAAGAAATTGCTCCTCAACTTGATTTCCCTTCAATTGTAACACATTCGGAAGACTGTTTGAACATAATTTGAAAACCCTTCCAATTTCATTTCACATTTCCCAGACTTTCCAACCATGGATAGCCAAGTATCACATCAAACCCCAAAGATTGAAGAGGGTAAAGATTAACATCATATTTTGACCTTGTAACTCAAGTGATATGGCTTTATAAATAATCCCATAGTCTAGGTCTGTATTGTTTGCCATACAAACTTTGAGGAAGAAACTTTCTCAATGGGTTGACTAATAGGTAGGCTGATAAAGATTTTGGTGCTCCCACTATCTATATATCAACATAGCCACCTATTTTTTGCTAATATGGCCTGCTAAATTCATGCTATGTTTGGAACCACTATAGATGGCTTCTGGTGAGATGGTAATGGGTTTCACCTCATCTTCACTACAAGAAGAGCCTACCTCCTTCTCTTTGGTTCTAGAAGGTGGTTTCTCATCATTCATCTCTTCAAGATTAAGATGGTATTTGGATCACCGATGGCCAACGGACCATTTCTTTTTGCATTTCACAGATAACCATTTGCCCTTAAGTCATCACTGATTTTAGAGAATGGCTTGAGAGGGTGGGTGTCAAGTGTGGTTGGAGGAATGGAGATATTATCACATTTAGTAGCCCATATTTGTTTTTGTTGGGCAAGGGCCTTTCATTTCTTGCATTTGATCATGAACTCGGCCTTAGCCAACTAGATATTGTCGATAGCCTCAAGAAATGACTATGGTCTTTGCATCTTTACCTCACATTTAATCTAAGGTTTGAGGCCATTTGCAAGGCAATTTAACTTAGTTTGGGTAGAATAATCAATAAGATGCTAAGAAACATTCTCAAACTCAGTTATATAGACTTTTAATAATTCCTCCTGCTTCAAAGCCAATGACCATTCCCCATGAGACACAAATCATCCACTACTGAATTGCAAATAGGAAAGAGTATTGAAGTCATTCCAAGGTGGAGTGTCATTGTGAAGTCTAACCCATCTAAACTAATATGCAGCCACATCATCAAGGTAATGCAAACCTTCTCAACTTTCTAACCATCGTGTATATGATTAAGGTGAAAGTAATTCCTTGCTCATATGATCCATGCAGTTGGGTCATGATGTCTACAGTGTTGCAGGCCAGCATTTTCCTCCAGCTTGTGAGGATGAGCTCTCTTATGCCATTTATGGCCAATTTCATCTTTCCAAACATCTAAGTCATGTTCAATGTGGTTAGGCAATTTATTGCCTTGTTCTCTCCATGGCCTTGATCCTAATGGAGCTTTTCCTTTATCTAAGCAAAGGGGGTTGGGCCTTGTCCAATCTTGACTTTGCTGTCCTTGGAGTGAGTGAGAAGGGTGAGAGAATGGATGTGGTTGAGGATGGTGCGATGGGACATGAGTTTATGGTTGATTACAAGTTGATTGGTATTGAGTACGGTGGGTTTTGGGAGTATTAAGAGGTAATATATGGTTAGGGGGTGGAGTAGGAAGGTGAAATTTGATGATGATGGCTCATGGATGGATGTATGAGTTATGGTAGTTTCTTGGTGGGGTAGAAGGCTCATATGAACAGGTGATTTTACATGACTAGAGGTGCAACTTAAGTTGTTTTGGGTTGAACCTGAACCCTGACATGATCTTGAAAAATATATGGTTAAGTTTTATCTTTTAAAATTTAGGGTTAAGTTTTATCTATTTAAATTTTGGTTTGAACCTGACCTAATTTAGAAACACAGTTGGGTTAGGATTGAGTGGAACCCAACCTGAATTGAACCAACCTCGAATTTATTTGGTATATATGGATGTTTTAATTTTATTTAATATGTTATAGGAATACACTAAACAACATATTAATTAATTTCAGCTTAACATTTCTTGAATTCAAGTCCAAAGTAAATTTAATAAATTAATTCTAAATCTAAGTTTTAAGTTAGACTTCAAACTTAACCTAATAAGCATATTAGAACAATTAAATCAAGATTAGTTTTGTAACGACTAAGTTGTTTCACTTTGGTTCAGCTCATTGCATCCCCAAGAATATACTTGAGCCTTAATGGAAAATCAAGTTGATTAATTGATTGAATAACTATGTATGTTGTGCACTTGTATTAGAGAGCCTTTAACTTAAAGATATTCTCAAACGAATTGATATCACTTGTTTTTAATTTCATGCTTTTTTAACTTCTTAGGTGTTCATATTTTTATACTTTATTTAAAATAAATTATAAATTTATAAGAATTCGACATAAAAATTATGAGAAACTTGAATTTCAATTCATATTTAGTCTGCATTTCAATCCTAACTTCAACCTGAATTTTAACACGAATTTTAATCCCAACCCCATTATTAGGGTTAGGGTAAGGGTTAGGATTGAGATTTTAAAAATATGATTATAGTTAGGGTTGGGGTTTTAGAAATAGAGTTATGGATAGCATTAGACTCCAACCTAAGCCAACTTAACTTGACCCTAGCTTTTGGTAAGGGTGAAGAGCATTTCCATTTGGTTTGTAAAGTTATTGTAACACTCTAGCTTCCTCCAATGTGAAGTATTATCCACTCTGGGCTCACTAGATTCCATAGGCACTCAGAGTTAGGACAGTTTTGTCCCTTTGGGCCAACTCTCTAGCTCAAAAGGTGCCTCACAAAGGCTTATTACGATTCACACTCTTAACCCTTGATATCAAGTCATATGATATCAAGTCATATTGGTTTTTAAACCAAATCTCTTACCAATTGGGTGGGCCCAAGGTAGACTCTGAGTGTCAGTAGAATTTGGTGGGCTCAAAATGGATATTACTTTACATTGGTTGGGTTGGGATGTTATAGTTATCAATCTTTCCATTGAGATTGATCTTTTTGTCATTAAGGGGTGGATGTGTTATTATCAAGGTTTCACACTGCCCTCTAGGTTGTCTACATGCCCATTGAGCTCATTGAAGTTTGATGTGAGCCCATGAATTTGATTCCAAAGCTCGTCCATTTTTTTTTTATCATGGTTATACTTATGATTGGACAATTCCTCATCCATGGCTTCCCTTCTGCCATGCTGGACCCTTAAATCATGTTCTTCTGCCTTATTTTGGCCTATTGATTGTGTCTTAACCATGTGAGGACCTGAAGTGTATTATGCTATCCAACAACTCATAATATTTTCTAAGTCTGGAAACTTGTGACTGGGTTGGTCACTTCGGCTAAATATAATAAGCAGTGGGGTAATCTTTTGGACAAACTGGCATTGCCACTTGAAAGTGTATACTCTTGTCCTCAAGGCCAAAATGTCAAATGCAATTAAAGTATAAAAATGGTTGTAACTGCTTAACAAACTTGCAACGGAACCACCTAAATTTAGATAGCTGTTAGAAGTTGTTATGATTACTTACTTTGCAAACTGTTATAACCACTTTTGGAATATATTTGGGTTCCACCACTGCTTAAGTGGAGTACAGTTATTTGGCCTCCTAACCCAGGTGGTTAGGAGTCAAAATCAGGCTGGAATCTGGTGATATTGTACTTTTAAAATAAAATTTGCAAATATTTTTCTATTGAATATATTTGTTATATGAATAATCAAGTATGAAAATGTTGGCATATGCTAATAATGTTATCCGCATGATATCATAAATGATCATTCAAAACATTGGTTTTTAAACCTAATCCAAATCAAAATGTAAGATAATGCAATTTGAGAATTATTTTAAATTAAAAATTAAACTATACAGTTCGTTCTGAAATGTAATTCAACGTGGAAAGTGGGATCCATTTAATTATCATTTTCATATATTTAAAGTTATTATAAGATATAATGTTGTATTATTATTTATATTATAATCTACCAACAATAATTAAATCATTTAGTTTATTTGGGTTATTTAGAATTTCGGGTTGTTTGGATTAGGGTATTAGTTCAGAATGTCGAGTTATTCAAATTGGGGTAATTTAGTTCATATTTTGGGTTATTTGGTTTAGGTTACCCTCAACCCAAACAAAAACAAATTGCAATTCAGTTCAGGTTGAACGAGAATTCCACCACCAGAAACCCAAAAAATATAAACCAAAACCATTTGAATTCGGGTTGTTGGTTTTGGGTTAACCTAAACTGAGTTGCACCCCTACTTTTAGCTTAGGTTGTTGTCATCACTATCTTGTCAAATGGAGAGGTTGACTTAACATGAATGCTACTTGGGTTGTAAAGGGGAGTTTCGGTATTTAGCAATGTTATCAGAACCGAACTAATGATTGAACTGGTGCATTGACTGGTTTGGTTCAACCCAGTTTAACCATTTGTTTGAAGTGGTTTGAACCATGACATTAACATTATATGTTAAGTAATTTAATTTTTAAATCAAGTACATTTATGTTAGCATTAATTCTTAATGTATATTTTTTACTTTTGATTTTTTCTATCTGAAGATCCTGACATTACTGTTACCTGTGACTTCCTGTATTTGGATTTTGAGGAGCGGTGAAACCAACGGAACTGGTTCTACAGTTTAACTGGCGGTTCTACAGTCTTAACCTCTGTTATGTCTTGCATCTCCACGTCTTTGATGATGGTGGTGATGATTTATTGGTAATTTAGCAGATTTTATTTCTATGTTAATTTTGTTGTGCCCTGCATGGACAGGCGGAAGCAAAGAAGCGAAAAGATCAGGTGCAAGAAGCCAATAGGAAAATACAGACTAAAAGGATAGAGCGGAAGATGGCTGCAGTGGCAAGGGAAAGAGCTTGGGCTGAAAGGTTAGCAGAACTGCAGAAACTTGAAGCTGAGGGAAAGAAGAAAACTGAGGCTTGATAATATTCTCAAGAAACTGATGATGTGATAGCCTTTCAGTGAACAAATGCTTCTGGGAGTTTATGACATTTTTATGGAATTCTTAGGCGAACGAGTTTGAAGGGGAAGCGATTTTTTCTTTTCTAATTTAACCTACTTCATTCTGATGAACCATTTTCTTAACAAGACTCTTTGGTGATGAATCAATCAATAACACTATGAATAACTTGTTCCCTCTGAATTTCGTTGTATTAACTGAGGACGCCATTATGCAATTAAGTTTAAGCAATGCATAGCATTACATAACGGTGTCCGGCAAACAAATAATCCCAAAATTGGCCAAATGGCATTTGTAGTGGCAGGAATTCCTTTTGGGACTAAATTTAGAAGGAAGCATTGGTAGGATTTAGGGATTTCACATTTGCCATCCTTTTTTAGATTGGGTAGAAAAGGTTAGATAGTGCTACTGGAGTGAAATAGCTAATTATATGGCTACTTGTGCACTCTTATAAGCCATCGTGATGACAGCTCTTCTTGTCGGAAGACTAAGTAGGTACCAGCGATGATTGGGTAGCTCCTTTGGTCATTAGGTTACTACACTTATCGTTTCTTCCTGCTTTGGTGATGTAACAGGCTACATCATTGATCCGTGAATTAGTTGCTATTTCCTAATTATGTTGATTGGCAGCCTGTGTGAGCTTGAGTCACTGAAAAATGATTGTATAATAATCTGAAGAAACGTTTGTCTAGTTTAACACTAGTTTTATAGTTCTTCCACCGTTGGGAATGAGAAAACAAGTTTAGAAGCTAGATAAAAAGTTATTTCATTGAACGAGATTAAATATCAAGAAATTTCTATGCTCAAGCCTTGCTAGAAAATAAAGCTCGAATGCAAGCTATTCCATTAGGTCATCTTCAATCAGTCTGTTGAGAAGAGAGAGAGAAATCTGAGTGTAGAGAAATCTCTATGATGAAGCCTTGATTGAAAACAAAACCTAACTGAAAGTACCAAAACCAATCACTTGCTTCCCATTGAAGATTGAGGAAGCGGTTGGGATTTGAGCTTGTGGAGGGATTCCTTTGCTACAACAAGAACTGGGGATACAGATTAAATACATTCCTCTCAAAAAAAAAAAGAAAAAAACTGGTGTTACATATTAAATAGATTCCTCGGCAAAAACAAAAGCTGGTGAAGAAGAGGAAGAATTTAATAAAAAATGATTCCTCTGCTAAATACGTATTAAACAGATTCCTTTGCAAAATCAACAACTGAATATCAACTAGAATAACTATTTAATATGAACAATTACTCATAAAAAAAAAAACACAAAGGAACCTGGCTATGCTACCACCAAAATATTTCCCGTCGTTAAGAGGTTAGCAAACTACCCTTTTCATGTTGAGGAGATGACTAGCTCCATTGCAGCTTCAAAAATCTTTAGGGAAGAGCTCCTCCTTGACTGAAGGTGCTATCCACTGTATCTGAATATTTGTGACTTCCCACAGCTCATCCCCATCTTTCTGTACCAAAATTTCCTTCTCTTTCCTCACTGTTATCATTTTCTTCAGCAGCTCCGACACAAGTTCTTGCAAACTCGTTAGGCTACCATCCCCAAGGTCGTCCTTAATGCATGTATCCATCCTCCGCAGTAAGCCCAGCCAGAAGGTTCGGAACCCTGGGTGCTTTCTTCAAGAACTGTAGGAACATCTCAACCAGCAGCTCCATTGCCATCTTCAGTGTACCCTCCATGCTCCTAGTCTCCCTCTCTGCGCTCCTTCTCTGTGAATACTCCACCATCTTCTTAGGGAGGTCATCAACCATTGCAAATATCACAAGGTTGAAGCAATTTATGCAGGTTGGCGGCGTGAATCCTAGATCATCAGCCATTGTAAAACTTCGTTGGAGTGCTGAAACAGCATGGTTTCTTATCTCCTCCCACCGGACGAGGCTGGTCTTTCGTAGCGTCTCAGTGAGCTTGATGAAAAGGTTGATGGACGCATTACCAGAGTTGCCTCCCTTAGAACCTTCCTCTAGCGAAGAGCTGCTTCCTCCAGTGGGCTGATCTTTAGCGCTGCAAACCCAAGTGCACAATCGATGTAAAAACTGTAGTTTGTTTTTGAAACATGGGTTTCATCGGACATTAGCAACATCATTGTCTCCACTCCTTGGTTGAAGGCTTCCGGGTGGCGACTTGTGACTGATAGGAGGTGGAGGATTGTCTTCCATTCAAGCATGGTCTGAATATTTGCTATGTTTTTGGTGAAAATCTGGCAGACACTTTCAGTTATGTTTTCACAGCATGTGTCTAGAATCTCCTTATCAAGCTTCCATGCGAGATTTATAGATTTGAAAATCAGTTCATCAGAGAGTTTGTCGTATTCTGGAGAAGCGATGAGTTTGAGGCAGATTTTGAAGAGTGCAACGATGGCCTTCTTAGCAAACGTACAAGGCGAGAAGAGTGGGAACTGAGCTACAAGGATGAGAGTCATGGAAAGCTGGCCAGAATGTCTGGAACCTGTGAATGTTTGCTAGAGTAACAATGACAAGAAGATCCCAACAGAACCCAATTGTCTCCTCTTCTTCGATGGGGGTGCTAAACTTTTGGCCTTTTCCTGCAGCTGCGATGATCAGGGCCCGCCCAAGGTTGAGCAGTGATTCATTTGGCAAACTTGCGCTCTTGTTGAATATATTCCTGATCTTGCATTGATGGATTATCTTCAGATTCTGCTCAAATTCACTTCCCATGTTCGCTATTGGTTCCTTCCCACCACTATCAAGAGAAAGAAACTGTGAGAATCGTCCAATCATGCCCGAAGATCAGTGGCCACCATCGAGCCTCAAGTGGGATGATGGAAAGATTACACAGGAATCGGTCTTGGCATGCCTGGTAATTTCTGTGCCTGATACGGGGGCAACATCCAGCTCAATTATAGACTGGGGTAGTAGCTTGAGCCTCTTGAGCCTAAGCAAGCAGTTGACCATGTTCCTCCATCCACCTCAAATTGAGTCTCTGAACCTATTAGCAATGTTAAAGACTGCAAGAGTTGCCATTTGTGGCTTCAAGTCATTGCTGAAGGCAAAAAGGGTTTCCTCGGCAGAGGCATAAGGATTCAACAAAGTGGTGAATTTGCAGAAGGAGGCTAGGATCTAGTCAAGTATGTCTTCCAGCCCATAGCAATTCTTGCGATGGACAGCATCTCTTCAATGCATTCTTGGAGCATTTCATCTTCATCTGTATGCTCAAAGATTGCAGAGAGAGCTGCAACCGAAGGACCTGAGATGGATGCAAACATTTCTTGGATAAGCCTGTTCTCAAAGTTACACATGACGAAGGGCTCCATGACCTTGGACCACTTAACCATATCAACCCATCTGTTTGGATTCATCTCCATCGAAATTGGTGACTACTCAAAGTGCTTCAAGAATTCTTTGGATCTTCTGAGACTCTCCAGGCAACCGAAATGTCTCTAGGTATGTCCGAAGAGCAGTGTCGAGGATCACCCCTGCGAAGTTAAATGTATCTGTGAACTCTTTGAGAACTTGGAGACGGAGCTCATGTGGGTCACCAAGAAAATCACCAATCTTGATCTTCTCTAGACCAGGTGTGTGCTTGAAGAAATAAGCATAGCTCTTTGCATCTGGAGGATTTGGAATGAGGTTGCAGATCTTCAAGAACTCTAGGCCTTTCTTCTCATCTCTGTTGTAATGGTT
>JAYJMB010004021.1:0-11977 GCA_036873735.1 Pouteria campechiana | reverse complement strand
AGGGGTAGCTTAGCTTATATGCTTACTAGGAAGAATGAGTTGTTTGAAGAGCTAAGGAAGCTACACTTGCATGTGGGTATGAAGGACATAGTTACCCAGATGTGTCAGTTAAGTATGTAGTCCACCCTATTAGATGAGATTCAGGTAACTCAGGAGGAAGTAACAGATGAAGAATTCCAGAAATTAAGAATGAAAGCGCAATAACATGAGTTACCAGATTTCTTGGTTTGTACTGATGACATTTTGAAATATAGGAATTGGTTGGTGCTTCCAAAGGGATCGATAGTAGTGTAGAAGGTGTTAGAAGAGGCATACTATTCACCATATACCATACATCCTAGCGGCAACAAGATTTATCATGACTTGAGATCCCAATATTGGTGGAATGTTATGAAGGCTGATATAGCCAGATATGTAGCCAGATGCTTGACATGTCAAAAAGTCAAGGGAGAGCACTAGAGGCCAGGCAGATTACTACAGTCCATTAAGATCCCTGAGTGAAAATGGATAGACATCACTATGGATTTCATTACTAGGTTGCCCAAGATGATGACTGGATTTGATAGCATACGAGTGATTGTTGATAGGTTGACAAAGTCTCTCACTTTATAGCTGTCAAGACTACTTTTACTGCCAAAAAGTATGCTTGGATCTACCAGAAGGAGATTGTGAGATTACGTAGTGTACCCAAGGTGATCATCTTAGATAGGGGTTTAGTGTTTATGTCCAAATTTTAAAGAGCATTGCACATAGCGATGGGTACACGGTTGGACTTTCGTAGTACATATCACCCTCAGACAAATAGGTAAACTAAGATTGTGAATCAACAAATTGAGGACATGTTAAGAACATGTATCCTAGATTGGGGTGAGGCATGAAGCAAGTATCTCTCATTAATTGAGTTTACATATAACAACAATTATCATTCGAGTATACAAATGGGTCCTTTTGAAGCCTTGTATGGGCATAAGTGCAGATCTCCTTTGTATTGGACTGAGATTGATGAGGCTACTTTGGTGGGGCCACAAATAATAGCAGATACAATTAAAAAAGTGCCTCAGATCAAGGAGAAGATTCAGATTGCTCAGTCACACCAAAAGAGTTATGCAAATACTAGAAGGCATGATCTGGAGTTTTAGATGGGAGACAAAATTGTCTTGAAAGTATCTCCCACAAAGGGGGTAGTGAAATTTAGTACTAAAGGTATGTTGAGTCCAAGATTCATTGGCCCATATAAAATCTTGGAGCGGATCGGTAAGGTTGCTTACCGTATTGCACTGCCACCATTGTTGAGTGGAATCCACAATGTATTTCATATATCATCTTTAAGAAAATATGAACCAGATTCTTCACATGTGTTAGTGCCAAAAGGTATACAAATTAAGGGAAACCTGTAATATGTTGAGCAGTTGGTGTGAGCATTTGATAGTAGAGAGAAATAGTTGAGAAATAAGGTTATTTGGTTAGTAAAGATTCAATGGGGCCACCATACTGAGGATGACATGATGTAGGAACTTGAGGAGACTATAAAAGCCAAATACCCCCACTTATTTGCTTAAGTTTTGAGGATGAAACATTTTATAGGGGGGGGGGGGGGTGGAATGTGACACTCTGAAATTTTTAGTAGAATGAGCTGAAAAGGATGAAAAATGTGGACAGGAGACATTGCATGGGCACATCTTATCATGCCTTGCTGTAGCACTGTAAGAGGAGCAAGATAAAATGCTCCATCTTCATCCCTCAAAACCCATTTTCACGTGCACAGCCCCTCTACACGCCCCCTTCCTTAGAAATTCTTATTTTCTTATGGATTTCATCAGAATTAGTTAGGCAAATTCACAACAAAGTGATTTGTAGCTATCCGGGGTAGATGAAACATTGGCGTTGATGGATTTGGACCAATGAAGAAGAGGAGAAAATCAGGGAAAGTGAACCTAGCTAAGTTTTTTGATGATTAATGGTGTGAAATTACCAGGTAAGTTAATCTTTTCATAAATATGTTAATTATATTGCATTAAATTGTTGAATTATGATGTGTATAGCATAATTTATGAGAACAAGGGTTTTGATTGGGTTGAAATTAGGAAAGATGGAGTTTGGAGTATGGGATGGGTGTTGTGATTAGTGATTGGGATGTTATTCATGTTGAATCATGTTTATTTGTAATTTGATAAAAAAAATCCTAAAGTATTCGTAGACAGAATGTTGCATTTCAACTATTTGAGGAAATGACATAAAGAAAGGTATAAGGTTAATAACATTTCTTAATGCATAATTAATCATTTAAATCATATTTAAATTGGATTGTAGTATAAACCTTAAAGAGGGTTAATCATTGAACACAAATGGGAAGGGGACTTAATTCTACCTAATAGACTTTAATGGAATGAATTTATTAATGAAGCATATATTTATTGTATAGGGATGTAAATTATTAGATTCAACATCATATTATTACAATTAAGAGTTAAGGGAAGTGGAGTTATTGCACTAAGGTAAGTAGGTTATATATTTCTTTATGATCATGACTTATAATGATGCATTCTGAGCTAACTATTTTAAATGGATTATAATTTTGTTGAATGTTATTTTAAGTGTTTTATTATATTAATATTCTCTACATATATTGTTTTGAATACCAAAATGTGGAATAGATAGGCTACATTCAAGGGAATATGAAATAGCCATGCAAATTATGGATTCTGTAATGAACCCAAAGTCTAATATTTGCCAACTTTGGCCAAGTGTAAAACACATTAAATGACCTGATTAGCTTGTTTGATTTGTTTAAGCTAATAATAAAAGTTTAATACTTATCAAAGATGATGAAAAAGGGGTAATATTGATCATAAAAATTTATTACACATCGATCGAGAATGGGCAAGTAGGTTATGAACCTACGTTATGTAATGTAACAAGCTCTCCATAGTTGAAAAATATTTAATGCCATTGGCATCTACATTTTGACCTAAAATTTGAATTGTTTAGAAATTTTATTAGCATAAATGCTTTACATCTTGAAATTATCTTTTTGATGAGACAAGAACCATTCAATTCTGAGTTTACATGAGATAGTTATAGATGAAACAGTACAAGGGTCTCTAACTGCAAAAGGTATCACTTTGTGGGGTCCATGACTCAAAATTTAAGCTGATATAGAAAAAAGTGATCAACATAAAAGTTGTATAAATTGAAATTATCTACTAATGGCATAATAATAACTTATTTTAATATGAAATAGTTATGGTTAAATTACAAAAATTACTCCTACAGGAATAATCAACTTAAAAAGGGGTCACTAGTGGGACCCACAACTCACAATCTATGCTAAATTAGAAAAAATGGTCAACATGAAATTTGTAGGCTCTAAAATTATCTGTACAATGGTACAAATATCAATTTTGTGTTATTATAAGAAAATTACAACCAAATTACTACAACTGTTCCCTAATGATGAACTTAAAAATTTAGCCTAGCTGGTAGAGGTTGCATGTGTGACTAATTTAGAGGCATTGACTTGGTTGACTATTCAGGATATGCCTAGGTGGCTTGGAGGCTGAGTGGGCCTAGGATGGAAGTGCCTTGATGACATTAGGGTCAGGTAGGCCCGAGGTTAATTCCACCTTGTGGCCACAGGCATGTAGGCCAAGGTTTGGCCTGGGGCTTGGTTATGTTGCCTAGCTAGCCCATGTTTCCACCTAGAATGAAGGTGAAGAGGCTGGAATTGTCTTGGGGCTTGGCTGTGATACCTGGATAGCCTAGTAGATCTGACACCTATGTAGGGTGAGGCCGGGATCGGCTTGATTTGTGGGACGCTCCTGATTACTTCATTAAGTGTAGATGAAGAACCTGTGATCTCTATGGAGCAAAGAGGGTAGAGTAATCATCGGGGCGGGTTTGGCTTAGTCAAGGTACGACTTCTAGCAGGCTTCATAGTCTAAGATACAAGGAGGGACCGGAATGAGCCAAAGTTGTAAGAAAATTGGGTTTACACAGTGAGCAGCCTTCCAAGCCTAAACATAAGATAATGATTAATGATTTTCATTAGGTAAGGCAGATGATTAGTGAAAGATGGTGGGTTGGTTAGGTATTGTTTAGAGATAATATTACTTGTTATTGCATGTTCATTATGACAAGAGATACACCTAGTTTAGGGTTTCATAGCATGATTTGCATTCATCTCATGATATTATTTGGATTGCATATTGATGCTTATTCCTAGTTATTAATTATATTTAAATTATTATATAACTAAGCTTATTTTGCCACTATTGGTTTAACTACATACTTGCTTACTGAGTTGCCTAGAGTTACCCAATTTTATTTAGTTTTTATCCGATTGGTTAGATGAGGGTGCCCAACGTGGGGTTGACCAAGATAGGGCCAGATGCGAGCCAATTATGAGCTATTTTTGTACATTTTCAGCCTTGCAAATATATTTTTGGAGATTATGAGATCATGTAAATACTTAAACTGTGAAAGTGATGTGATTATAATCTTGTGATTAGTGGTTTGTGGTTTGACATGTCATTCATGTGGTATAATTATATGCGTAATTCCTTAATACCATTATTATGCGACTATAGTTCTCACCTTATGTGGTTATATATGGGCTAAACATGCTAGTGTAATGTATTATGTGATGTTTTAATGTATGACTATGATTTAACAGCCATGGAATTTCTTGCATTTCAGGGGAGATACTGCTAGATTCTCCTCTTGAGTATGATATGGTACTGCCCTGGCTTGCAGGGAATTAGAAAAGAGTATGGAGCTGAAAGAGTGTATAATGATCAACTCAAAGTAAGTAGACATCCCTTCTTCTAGTTGAATGTATGATTGGTTGGGGATAATGAATATCCCATTGATTTGAATCTGGGCTTGTGTGTTTTTGTTGGGGATAGTGGATGTCCCATATTTGTCTAAGATTGATACTATCTGGCTTATTTAGGATAATGGGTATCCCATAGATTAAAATAATTGATGTTTTGATTTGGTATAAATGTCTAATATGAGGAATAGAGAATACCCTTTGTTATATGATTAATTTGAAGAACGATTCAATATGAGATTGGTTGGTTGGATGGGAATGATAGTAATTACCTATTTGGTATAAAATGATGAATATATGTTCTTATCATTTACATGGTTGTGTCTTGGATAGATGATTGAGTCATATGTCTATTTATTAAGGATGTAATGGTTGGTTAGAATAAGAAGATGAGGTTCATTCCTTGATTATTGGATTGAGATAATGAGGATATGGTCCTCATAGTATGATTAGTGTATTATATCTTTGATCATGATTGAATTGAATTATGTAAATAGTCATTTGATTATTGCTTTTTTGTTAATTGTGCCTACTTACCGAGTTGACCAAACTCACGCCTTCTTGTTTATATTTTTAGTTGATAGGGCATACAAAGAATATATTGGAGAGACTGAAGACCATTGTATGGTATGTGCGAATGTTGTGATATTAATCCCATTGTGAAATTTGTTTTAATGTGAAATTGTATAATTGTATATAATTGTAAATGATGTATTAAAAACGTGGCTTGGCATGTCCTAGTAAATGATGTACAATACTATGATAGCATAATATGTTTCCCTAAGGTGTGTTGCCATCATGGTGGGATACAGGTCCTAGGCTGTGGATAAAATGGGCCAATTTAGATTTTTGTTTTATGTTTGTTAATTCAAATTGTTATATTTGATAAATGATGTATATCAAGTTCAAATCTTAATATTTTTAGGGGAAACTCTATCAAAGTTTTAGTAGAAACCCCATTAAAAATTAATACATTTGGATAGTAAATAATAAAATGTATAGGTGTCCTAGAATGGGACTTGAGCATCCCACCCTAAAAGTGGGGAAGTCAAGGTGAAAATGAAGACAAATAATTAAGGTTGCACATCGGAAGGTGGGGCATGATAGAACGGTATTAGAGCCCAATAAGTTATCTGTGTGATAAGTTTAAGTTGAAAGATGAGCCTAGAACCATGATGGCATTGGATGTTTGGAAGAAATAGCAAAAGACATTCCAATAAGAATTATGAACTCATGAGAAATATGGAACATAGGAATGAAAGAGAAATGTCAATTTTATATTGAAGGCATGAGTTAAGGAAATGAGGTACTGTGAATTTTGGTGTAAGTGTTATTGGTATGAATGCTATTGAAATGAATAGTTATGGTATGACATAGCTGATTTTGATATGAAATGCATATGATGATGTTGTGATAGCATAAGGATGATTTAATTATATATATAGTTGATGATATGAAATTTATTATGATCAGAGTAGTGCAGGTAAGCATGGTGATGCCTATATGCATCTTGTTGAATGCTTAAATGTTATTATTTTATAGGTTATTGGAAATTAGAAATAATGAAACTGTAAGTTTCATGAATAAGTATGGGAAGTTGAATTCAGTTTGATTTGTTTAATTGAATTGTGATGGAATCATTGGATTCTTTTGGTTTAAATAGTTATGTGAACTTTACTAGCTATTTGATTATTTTAATTGAATATGGAATACTATAGCAACATGTTGTTTTATTTCCGTATGTATTTAGCTCAGAACTAAAAGAGTTTTGTAATGAATAGTATGTTTGAATTTGAGAACTTCTTGATGGATTTTGGTTATAATAAATGACATGTTTATGTATAATTAAATGACTTTGCTTGTGAACATGTGATTTAAATGAATTTGTCTCTATAATATGATTACATTGATTAACATTGGGTTTAGTATTTTTATTCAGTATGAATTTGAATTTAGTAAATTGGTCAATGCATGATTGGACTGAGGAGTTTGTAGACTAAAGTTTGAATGCATGCTTGGAATTGGGTATTATTGGAAATATACTTATTACGTAGTTTGAATGCTTGTTTTTGAAATTGATTGGTATTGAGTTTGAATATAGGCTAAATGTTAAAGGATTAAACTATTTGAAACATGGTGCATGGATAATGTGAAATTATAAGATATGCACCATGAGGCATTTGGGGTTTATACAGTGGTAGGATGATTAGAGTTCTGTATGGTACAAGGATCACTGAGAGATGTGGATATTGAGGAGGTTGGTTTGAGTTTGGCTATTTGAATAGGATTTGACTATTTGATTATTTAGTAAATTTGGATATTTGGCTATTAGATGGAGATTTGACATTTCATTATTCGATTAAGTTTGAATAGTTGTCTATTCAACATTTGATTATTTGATTAAGGCTTGGACACATGACTGAGGTTCATGCTTGTGTTTGGATTACTCTTAAGATAGAATTGATATGTATGGAGAGTTAGATGCCTACTAGAATTTGATTGTTATGTATTTAAGGTTTGAATACCTACTAGGATGGATACTTTGGATATTTGGTATCCCACTTATGATAGGGACTTGTTTGATTATGCCGCCTATGATGGCGAAGAGGCCTGATCACCTATTATGTGGGACTCCTTTGCTTATTTCGTGGGTTTGGATGGAGAACTTGTGATATCTGAGTTGCAATGATGGCGGAATACTATGTGATCATGGATTTTGCAACATTCATAGATGAATTATAGGGATGGATCGGAGCACACCACAATTGTAAGATAGTTGAATCCCTTTGGTTAGTCGCTAAGTCCACTTTGATGATGACTGATGCCATTTGGTTGTGACTGTGTCCACTTTGGATTGTGGCTATGTCCACTTGGTTTGTGGTTGAGTCTACCTGTTTCGTAGCCTCTTGAGCAATGTATTAGTTGATAGCAGGCGAATGAAAGTATTGATACATTGGTTTGTGTTGGTCACGTGATAGTAGTTCCATTTGTATGTGTGAGACCGATTTAGCGATAGATGGATGATGAGACATATGAGAATGGTACTATGAAATGAAATTGGATAGTTTGGATTCTGAAATAGTATTGCCATTGTTTGAGATTGTTGCATTGATATTGGTATTAATATATATATATATATATATATGTGTGTGACTGTATGATATGCTATGGGATTATTATATTTTGAATTTATTGAGTTTGCATGTGTTGTGATAGGAATTGTATTAGCATAGTTTGAGTAATACCCAATTGATGCCATCCTTGTGATGAAAGATGAGTTGGAAAAATAACTTATTATGATATGTGTTTGTTTGATATTACTCATGATTATGTAAATCATAATATTGGTAAGGAAAATTAGTTTGATTTTCATGAATGAAGTTACTTCAATAAAGATTATAAAGAGACAAGGTTGTATGAACTTGATTATTTTGTTTATCAAATGAATGAATAATGTGTTTAGATCTTATTGAGATCAATTCGTGATTATGTTTATGACAGTACTATGTTGTAATTCAAGATGTGAGGATATAAATTGAAATTATTGAACTAGGTACTGAACTTTGACTATTTGATAAATTTTATGAAATTGATGAAATGGGTAATTATCTTCTATAATTGTGAAGCATTATTGAAATTTGGGAACCATAAACACATTTTGATATGCTTGATGTACAATTCGATCGAAAAAAGTGATGATAATGATACAAGTTATGAACTGGATGACAATTTAAGATAGTACTAAAAATTTCATCGTATTAAAAGTTTTGATGATTAAAATTTTTGTAAGGAGGGAGGTTTGTAACACCTGGGATGTTAATTTTTTGAATAATGAGTTATTAAATACA
Organism: Pouteria campechiana; assembly: GCA_036873735.1. Taxonomy (NCBI): domain Eukaryota; kingdom Viridiplantae; phylum Streptophyta; class Magnoliopsida; order Ericales; family Sapotaceae; genus Pouteria; species Pouteria campechiana. The sequence goes on along the minus strand of JAYJMB010004021.1, from coordinate 3,298 downwards.
TTGTAAGTGTTTTAGTAGAAAATTTTGCTCCATTATGTATGAGAATGAATTGTGAAATTGAGTATAAGGCCATATTTTTGGATCTGATCTAGATTTAAATGATGATTTTTTTATGTATTTATATGATGCATAAAATAAGGATAAAATATGTCTTTTGATGTTAGGATTTTATTGAAAATACTATAACAAAAATATATGAGATAACAGGATGAAAAAGCATATGAAAAATCCATAAAAATTGGGAGCCAGCGAACTGGTGCTAGCGGTGATGGTCAACTTTGGAGGGTAGGCAGCGATAGTGACTTAGTGCTAGCACTGTCAGATCTGGCATCAGCAGCTCCGGTCTTCGATATAAGTCCGTAGGTCAACTTTTTCAGCTAGTTTTTGGCCTGTTTCTTCTCTGGTCCATCCCATTTCTTCACCCCTTTTTGCCCTAGCCCTATTTAGGTTGATTTCTTGCTATTTTAACAAGGAAATCATTTTACCTAGCTAGATAATCAAGTGATCTTTCATTTAAACCCAATTTTCACCCATTTGAACCGTAGAAATGAAAGAAAATGGAAGAAACATGTAAGTTCCACAAAATGGAAGGATCAAGAGGGAGTTAGAAGCGTGTTCCTTTGTTTAGGGAGGATGGCTACGCTAGAAAGTAGTGGTAAGCTCGATTTCCCAACTGAATCTAAGATTTTTAATTTTTAGTGTTTTGGAAAATGGTGAATTTTTGGAATTAAATTGAGGTATGGGGGAATGGTTTAATAGAATGATTATAGTGATTGGCATGAGAAATTTGTGATTTATGAATTAGGGTTTTTGTGAATATTGAAATTGGGGGATTTCATGAATTTTGTTGAATTAATCATGGAACAAATGATTAATGGCATGATTAGAATGTTTTAGCACATGTATGGAGTAATTCGGATCAATAGAATTGAATTTTAGGCTATTCCCTAAGTAGGGGTTAAAGAGGATTTTTGTGTTTGGGTAATGAGGGTCATAAATCGATTGGATTAAACATCTAATTTAATAGTTTTTGAAGTTAATTGCGTGCTAGTTATGTTATGTGATGATAACATATTGTTGAAAATGGAATTCCTTAAGAATTTTTGCCGAGATGTTATGAATAGCACTATATCTATTAGTCATTTGATAAAATGTCCAAATGAGAGATAAATTGATTCTGATTGTAATTCTACGACCCTTATAAAAGGGAAGGAATGACTAGTCATTTGGGATGTATTTAAAGTTTAATTGGCATGTTGTAAAGATTAATTAGATGTTGAATATGTTGGCTTTTTATTATACATTGATGAGAATGCAATTATGCAATTGAAAGTAGACATGATTACCAATAAATCAGTTTAAGTTATGGTTGTAAATGATTTGAATTATTGTCCTATATAAGATGATCTGAGAAGGATGAAAAGGTATGGAGCTGGAAGAGTGTATAATGATCAACTCAAAGTAAGTAGATGCACCTTGTTTTGTTTGAATGTATGATTGATTGGGGATAATGAATATCCCATTGATTTGTATTCGGGCTTGTGTGTTTTTATTGAGTATAGTGCATATCCCATATTTGTCTAAGATTGATATTATCTAGCTTGTTTGGGATAATGGGTATCCCTTAGATTAAAATAATTGATGTTTCAATTTGTTATGAATATTTAATATGAGGGATAGAGAATATCCCTTTGTTGTATGATCAATATGAGATTGGTTGGTACGATGAGAATGATAATGATTCCCTATTTGGTATAAAATAATGAATATATGTTCTTATCATTGACATGGTTGTGTCTGGGATGGATGATTGAGCCGTATGGCTATTTATTAAGAATGTAATGGTTAATCAAAAGCAGGAGATGAGTTTCATTCCCTGATTGTTAGATTGGGATAATGAGGATATGGTCCTCATAGTATGATTGGTGTATTATGTCCTTGATCATGATTGAATTCAATTATGTAAATTGTCATTTGATTATTATTTTTTAATTAATTGTGCCTACTTACTGAGTTGTCTATACTCACGACTTCTTATTTAAATTTTTAGCTAGCAGGGCAGACAAAGAATATATGAGAGCGACTGAAGACCTTCAGATGGTATGTGCAAATGTTGGGATTGGAATCCCATTGTGAAATTTATTTTAATATGAAATTGTATAATTGTATAGAAATGTAAATAATTTATTAAAGAAGTGGCGTGGCATGCCTTAGTAAATGATGTATAATATTGTGATAGCATGATATGTTTCCCTAAGGTGTATTGCCATCATGGTGGGATACAGGTCCTAGGCTATGGATAAAATGGTCCAGTTTAGATTTTTATTTTATGTTTATTAATTCAAATTATTATATTTGATAAATGATGTATACTAGGTTCTAATCTTGATATTTTAGGGAAAACTCCGTCAAAGTTTTAGTAGAAATCCCATTAAAAATTAGTAGATTTGGAGAGTAAATAATAAAATGTATAGGTGTCTTGGAATGGGAATCTAGAAGCCCACCTTAAAAGTGGGGAAGTCGAGGTGAAAATGAAGGTAAATAATCAAGGTCCTGCCTTAGAAGGCGGGGCGTGACAACTTGTTTTTATGTTTCTATGATCATGGAGGGTTTGGAATAAGGGTAATTCTTTCAAGGTGGGCTTTTTCTTATAGGTTAGGGAATGGGCATTTGATGGGATAGGTGTCCTCTCCAAGAGCTCTTTGTCCATGTTGGGACATGTGCAAGTATACAAAGTCACAAGTAATATAGATATGACGAGTTGAGTTCTCATCACACAAGGAGTTGTTATGTTACCACACTTGACTACTAAAATTATATCAAATTAATATTATTTGGTCACTCAAAATCGTTAGATGACTAATTATAAATAACACTACAAAACTAGCTATATAAAACATATCATAAAGAAAGTGATAAAAATCATTGGGAATGATATCTAAGGATTCAATTTCACATAACTAATCCACTTGTATTGATGTATTGTATTCATTAGATTATCGTTCTTCCCATTTTCAATTGGATGCAAAATGATATTTACCAACCTTTTTGAAGTTCCATGGTAAGTGTATCTATAGATGAGACCTACTTTATTGTAATAACCCAGGACTCCAGTGCATTATTGTCCACTTTGGGCACTCGCCTGCATGGTTTTATCCCGATGCATCCATACAAGGAACCTCACCGAGCCTATCATGTACACCTGCCCAAAATGGGGTACACCTTCACAACCGAGCCCCACATATTTAGCCCAGGACTCCCTCCCTCACTCCATCAATGTGGGACTCCACTCACGCTA